>CABFWB010002369.1:87333-111279 GCA_902151455.1 Timema bartmani
AAAAAAAAAAAAAAGTCGCCATAGTTCGGATTATCGAGATTTTAATGTAGTTTGTGTTTCCATCATTAACTTTTAATAACCTTGACGAACGAACCCATTACATTTCCTTAAAATATACTTCTTTTTATCTCAAATCAGTTGATATAAATTGTAGACAGTGCAAAGAGGCAGTATGACGCTTCACACTTAAAGAGAGAAGCCACCTCTTCGTATTGGTCTCTACCCCTTGGAAATGACCACTGGAAAGTCGTCCACCTCACTCCTCTCTCCTCCTCCTTTGCCCCTCTTCACACCATCTGCGGCCACTAATCATATGTAATTGTTGGTTTGTAAGTAATTTGTCTTGTGCCAGAGCTATCTGTTCCTTGTGTTTTGTGCTACACGTGGCACACGCTACATGTCCTCGCATTGTGCGGAGGAAAAGTAGGGGGTGAGGAGGGATTAATAATATAGAGGTCAGCGTCAGCCGTGGTCGTGATCGATAAAACGTTGTGCCTAAGATGATCTTCAATAATATACACACCCACTTCGGTGGCCGCATGGTCTAAGGCGTCATTCTTGCAATAGACTAGACTGCCGATGACTAAGAAATCAGCGTTCAAATATAGGTTGGGTTTACTGAGGGAGTTTTTTTTCCCTAAAAGGTTTTTCCCTCCCCCTCCACATAAATGCTCGTAGACAACCTCTAAATGTGACCTTTATAATTCCTAACACATTAGTGTGACTGAGACAAGAGTCTAGGGTTCAATCCCTGGCATGGCTAAAATAATCTATCATTGGCGAAATGTGGGTACCCTTTTCACAGCGATAAATTGGGCTGGGTGTTGTATCTGTTCTAGATTTAAGTTAGTTTATAAGTCGTGTGCTGATATTCAGACATTGCAAATTAAATATCTTAAATACATGAAAATTAGCGTAATTAGTAAAGATGCGTGTAACCCGCACATGTAGTAAGACGCGATGATAATGAAATACATAAGAATATATGTGTCTCGAATTCTGGTGGATTTAATATCTTAGTCTTCACGGAGTGATTTGGAGCGCAGTATTAGCGCAGTACCTATCCCAACAACTCCTCTAAAGGTAAGCACCTGCTTAAAGACCTAATAGTGATCCTTGTTAGGATAGTAATAATAGCGGTTATGGTGCTTCGTTCATGAAACCAACCAGATAAGTTCCGATTGATCTCCTCAATTGAGGGTTGATGCTGTTTTCTTTAATGTCCAATCAGATAGGGCAGTTTAAGAGTCCATCTCGTGGCTGACTAACCGGGTTAGATACAAGGTTGCGCTAAGACCAGAAAAACTATCAAACGTTTTTTTTTTATTCTAAATATTTTAAATATTCTTAAATAGTTTCACTGAACTATATACTCCAATATTTTATAAAATATAATACAGAAACCCTTTTCACGATACAACATCTGGTTCAAACTGCGTTAGCTAATGTTAGTGATATCCATTGGATTGGCTTTTATGTCACCGATTGCTTGCACCAGCACAAGATTGTGTGAAAATCAAATTTTGAAAAATAAAATACACAATCTAAAATGATTGATAATTTAGACACTATTACCTATTTAGTGTATTTGTGTTTTAAATACTATCTAAACCTTAAATAGGAGAAAAATTTAGTGAGTTATTTACATATTCCCAAGCAAAACACTTAGAAATTCCCAAATATATTATTTTTTTATGTTGGTTTTATATATTGTTGTAAAAATACCAATTTTTCCATATTATGAAAGATGTAACGTCTATGAACTAAGTTCATGACTCTAAATAGATTTTCAAAAACTTTTCAAGTACTTAGTTACTGTCTAAATTTGTGTGTACAAAATATATTCCTTAAATATACAAGCATTCTTTTACTGCATCCAAAATTATATCTTACATATTTAACTAATTCAAATAGCATTCAACAGATTGGGTATACATTTTGTATGACTATTTCGTTGGTCTTATACCAAAGAAGTGCAGATCCATGCATTAATTATGAAACAATTAATTACGCTTCTTTGAAAATATTACGTTTTTGGTGTGTGTATCTATATTAATAAAAGCCTAATGGCGTCTGTATGTATGCGTGTATATATCGGTCCAGAGATATATTAGTACTTCTCCATTAGATTGAAAGCTAACATTTCGTTAAATTGTAGAGGAACCACCCAAAATGTCCGTGAATGTTTCAAACTTGAAAACCAATCAAAAATAAAAATTATAAAAAATAATGACCTATTTTATTTAATCATTTAATTGTTCATGTCATTTGTATTTAAAAAGCAAGGAGACCCTTGAATATAAATTCCAATCTGAAATTTAAAAAAATTGCAGATTATACTACTTTGTATGGTTTGGTTGAGATATATATTTTAGTTAGCTAAAAGTTTTTGGTCAATGCAAATTTTACCCGTGGTTTGGTGCTCTGTATGGTTCGACAGCTATTTCTGGACTCGATCCAAGATACGATCCGTAACAAAACCAGCAAGCCAGAAGCAGAAAGAGATACTACTCATATATCAGGCTACAGTTGGTTTTGTGAGAAGTGTTTGTGTGGATTTGAAGGTGGCATCATCAGCGTATAGTAAATACATCCACTTAGCGTTAATGATGATGAAGAAGAAGAAGAAGAAGTAGGGGAAGAGATGAAGCTGGCGGCAAATGCGAATTTTTAAGACGAGGAAACAGCTGGGTGTATCAGTATTGGTGGCAGATTTAAGGTTCTATAACGTTAGCGGACATTATAAAAACCTTACGTGAATGTTAGCAATGGATTTTTAGTTTTTAATTTCCTTGATAGGAATAAATATATCATAGCAAAATACAAAATATAGACTAGAGCTCGGAGTTTGGTTACGGTTGCCATCCACACTGGCCGAGCCCCACGCGAAAATTCCTTTAGTGTTTTGAAATGAGACCACCTTTGAAGGGAGCAGCTTCCGAACCAAGCAGTTACCTGATTGTATTACTGTTCAGTGATAAGGGTCCCGTGCACACTATCGAACATGTTACGGTGTTTGACTCGTGGCGCTATTACGTTACGGAAAATTCTCTATAGGCTGTAGATAGCTTTATTTATGTTACTGGAGCGACTTATTTTCATTATTCATTAACAGTCAGTAACATTACTTACAATAGTTTTAGAAAAACTTTAAATAAAAGAGGCCTACTTGAAGATGAGCAAGTGTGGGAGGATACATTAACCAAAGCTGTGTTATTAAATCTGCCCCTAGGTAGCTCCTCGCTTTCACTTCGGTCTTTGGTTCACCGGTCGAGCATAAGAAGCTATAGGAAACCTGCTTTGATGCTTTAACAGATGAATTTGCCATGATAGACAGCAATCGTACTCCTGGATGTTTTATTGTGAAAATGTTGTTTCCCTAGATTTAAAGAGCATACTTGTCCTATATGGCAGAAAGTGTTAAGACTTTTGTTTATAAACCCCTCCACATAGCACTCCATAAAAAAATTTAAGTGATGTTTGATATGAAGAAAGAAGAAAAAGTTGACAACATTTTTTTGATGTTGAAGCAGAGCAAAATCTTGACTTTTATACCATTATGGATGTCATCAACATAGACAATTTACTTCCCTTTTGTTTATTTTCGGTTGTACCAATTGGGGGTGGGTGGTAGAACTCACTTATATAAAGCCTTTCCAAGAGTTATTAGAGGAAAGGAAGACGTCCTGCCAGTGTCTTCTACAGTGATAGCAGCTAACCTTCTTAAGGTGGAGATTTAAGGAACGCAAGAATAGGTTAGTATTTGTGTAGTATTTACATCAACACTTTTTTTTTAAATAAATCAAATATTGCTTTAGTACAACCGTAGATATCCTTTGTTCAGATGGTGAGCTCAACAGTTGTTGAATATCTCAAGGTGGCCCCGATATTTAATGACAACTTTTTCCTTCCTTTAAAAATATTGTTATCTATAATTGTCACTATGTACATCATAGATATTCAACAAATGTTGATATCACCATGTGAAGAAAATTGATCTCTATGTTTGTATTGAAGCAATATTTGATTTATTTTGGCCAAACAAAATTTGGAAACTAAAATTGTTAAAACCCTGGCCTTTTTTCGCGTTCCCTACATTCCCACATTAAAGGCGGTCGTACCTAACACTTGCTCTAAAAATTACTTGTGCCTTTAGCAGACACATCGACCTCCATCTTGAGGATTAAAGGTGACCTGGCGGTCTAGGTGTAAGGTGTAAGACCTCTGTGCTGGGGGTCTGGGGTTCAATCCTCGATCCCGGCACATATTTATCTGATTACCAAGCTCTTCCTTCACCTCTGACAAGATGTGTATTAATCACAACTTACGAATGTGTGGAATGTCAGGTCTCCACCGTGGTACGGATCCCACGTTAAACTGTAGGTCCTCAATTTCATCTCACAATCACCCTACCAATACACATTAGCGTAAGTGCGTACAACCCGAATGGGTAGTAAGACGCGGTGCTAATAATAATAATAGAGGATTACATAAAACGATGTAGCCTTTATCAGAGAAGCCAAACTAATTTCATGGGATGAGTCAACCATAGCTCTGAGCCATGTACTAGATGCAGTCAATAAATATTAAAGAATATAGTGAAAAATCATTTCTCATTTGGGAGAAAAGTTTATCATTTGGAAACGCCTTCAGGCAACGCCTTCAGGCAACGCCTACCAGTTATTTCACTTGTTCATAGGAAAGTAATAGTCTAAACCAGCATTAAATATTCTGAGTCATGGATGTAGTTTAAAGTTCTTAAATGATAAATAAACTAACGCACAATATACAGTAACTATAATGAGTGGCTAAATAAACTAGGTGGGAGATAACTAAAAAACAGTCACAGCTTGAACCAAAATACTATAGCAATTCTATATAAAATAGTGACACATTGCTCGAAAGCTCATAAAACATTTATAAATAGGCTGAGCCCAACAGATATTTCAAAATGTTCTAACACAGCTATTCGGTGTCCACGCAATGACGAGGTCGCTAAAATAAATTAGGAAGTTTTGAGTATTTTAGAAGGAGAGACTCAATTTATATCAGTGTTGACTCAGTTGACTAAGAGGACGCACGGGGAAAAAGACAGCTATTTGGTAAATTTTTTAAAAAGTTTGACACCCACAGGACTGCCGCAACACCAATTAAAATTAAAAATGGGAAGTATAATAATGAACCCCAGGAACTTAAAGTCTATAATAAACCAGGTGTATACAATTTAATAAAACTAGCAGTAATGAGATAAGATGTCCACGCCATAATATTAGCGGGTTCGTCTCAAGGGAGTGTGTGTTTCATACTAAGATTCGATTTGGCCACTGTAGACGCTGACATCCCTTTTATTTGGAGACTTAAGTAGTTCCCAGTTACACTAGCGTTCTCAAGGAATATTAATAATTCACAAAGAAAAATCTTGAATATAGTTGGTATTTATCTTCCCAAGCCAATTTTCAGCCATGGCCAAATTTACGTGGCCTTTTCAAGGGTTCTAATCTCAACAACCGTAAGGGTTGAATTCGTTAAAAGATCAAATCAGGCGACACTTATACCGAAATACCCTACAGTATTCACCAAAAGCATAGTATATAGAGACATTTGTTATTTATTTAACAAATATAAATTTAGATAGGTTTATCAACAAATTTAATTACTCTTACGTCATAATATAATTAGCATACTGATATATACTTTTAAATCAAGCTAGCTCAACCTAACAAAACCTAGCACTTCATGCATCTTCAAATCGAATGTTTGGGCTTGGAAATTAGATGTATGTATATATATATATATGTGTGTGTGTGTTTATATAGGCTATATGTTTTAAGGAATTAAATATTTCCTTTGATTTCTTGCTTTAAGAATCAATGTAGATTTAATAATATGGGATTCTAGCTAGCATAAAGAAATACTTTAATTATACTGACACTCATTCGTTTGAAATTAAATCTAAGTGTATGCAAATTTTTAGTCGATTTTGGTTTGAAAGCTACTTAATCAGAAAAAAATATATCACACAATTAGTAATTACATTTAATTTAAATAATTTATACGTTAATAATTAATAGCCGGAGCTATTATTTATGCTTATTAGTGGGAATTACTCCATCTAGATATATTCTGAAAATTTAAAAATGACACCTGGACACGGGTTCGATTCCCGTGTCCAGGTGTGATCTTTCAATTTTCAGAATGTATACGTTGTTTACTTTTCAGGAATTGAAAATATCCATAAAAATAATGTAGCTTTCATCACTCGCCTATAAAATAAATATTCTTATTTTAATACACTAGACAATATTCTCTTTCTGAGAGTAAAGATAAGTTCAAATATACACAGGGGGATTGTATCCATTATACCCTTTGAAGCATGATAGATAGTCACAGCTCTTAATATCCCTTCCAGCCACTCTGTTCGATTGCGGATGGATACCACGCGAGGGATAATAATAGATCAATGAAGTCATTAGTCCCTCACCACTCCAGGACAGATGCTACCTTCCTTGGACTTCACCTGGTTGGTTGGTACACTGCAGCGTTGCCTGCCAATCAATTACACTGCCTCTAATCAATCCAATGGGTCCGACTGACGTCACACAAGTTCTGTTTCCAGTCGGCCTTAATCCCCTACACCCTACTCACATTGAAACCAAACAGACAAACCTTGGTAAACAGGCGCTGATTGCAATGGACAGTTAAAAATAAGAAAATAATGTTTTTTTTGTTTTTTTTTAAGGATGCAAAATGATCCTACGGTCAGAATTTTATTTCGAATAAATGCTGAAAATAATCTATAATTTTTGAAAAATACACCTGGATACGGATTCAAACCCAGGGCCTTTTTCTTAGCATGCCAAAGCTCTATCACTAAGCTATATAATATATGTATATATTATATATAATTCTATAACCCAATTTCCAGTTATAGAAATTATGACACTCATTTTAAAGGCTAGGGGCCACGATGTCGGGAAAAATAGTAGTGTTAAACTAAAATATGAATTTCGTAGATAATCTTCAGATTTTAATTATTTGTTTAAATAGCCATAGAAAATCTGATTTGTGCACGAGTGTTTGTATTTAGATAAAATAAATATTTATCTCTGGTTACAAATAATACCAAACCAACTTTCACTTTGGTGGTATGGTACAACAAATACAGCTGTACCAATAACTTAAGTAAATTTAAATTTTGATGATAATAATTTGCGGTGAAATATGTTTTGAGAGTTTAATGATTTGGGAATACGGTGGCTGGTTTTGTCCTAAAAACATATTAGGTAACAAATATAGCTTGAACAAGTGTATAAAAAGCTAATCGAATTTGTCTATGAATGGGTCCACTTATAGATAATGGCTAAGTTATAATGAAGCTAAATTGTAAACTTTACCTCTTTGCGCTATTCAAAAAAAGGGGGAAATACACCTATAAATAATATCCAACTTTATCAGATACAAAATAGTTAATAAAGCTTTAAAACTTTTAAAACCTTTAACTATGGAAGGTTATGTTGAATTTTAGTGTATTTAGTAGGTTGGTATAAACTGTTTAGGAATGAAGATATTAAATTAGGCTAGAAAAGTTTTCAGGATAATTTTTGAGTATATTTCAAAGCCACAGTTTATTTTGAGTTTAAATTGCAATGTAGCTTTATCATTTATTTTCTTTCAGCCCATGATCTACATTTATTTAAACCTATAAATTTCATCAATAAGGCTTGTATCATTAAAAGAGGAAGTGAACAAGAAGCAATGAAAATAGCATTTTTAAAATATCCATTCACCGTGTTTGTGCTAATGGTAGCTACGATCACTATTAACAACTCTTATTTTTACCTCGGCAATAACTGGATCCCCAAGCTACTTTTCAAGGTCGATCTAAAAAAAAACACAGGACTTTCTTGATGTTTACTCTAGAAAAAAATATACCCTATCTAAGATAGGAGAGGTGGTGACAGCTAGCAGAATATTCTTCATTGAAAATATTGGCTGAAAGGTACTACTAATGTCTACTTATTCGGAAATAATAATCATTTTCTAAGTGATTTAATTTAAAGTGACTTTCAATGTTTGCAATAAATAACCTTTCTGCAAGTTGTAACCACCTCTACTACCGTAGATAGAGTATAGTCGATGAATGAAGAGTAGGGATCACACTCCTAGTTGAGCGACAGCACCCTTCCACGTAGGAAAGTGCGGGAATTACTAGTAGAGCTCAGCCTGGAGTTGAAGTCGGGAGTTGAATAACCAGAAGGGGGGGAGGTAGGAAAATTACGTATTGTGAGGCCCATGAACAATTCTCGGAATACCTATGTTCCGGCTACAATTAAGTCATTCCGGCCAGGACCCCAGCTGCTCTTAAAAGCCCTACTTTTTACCCCAGCTACAATACATAATTAAATTCCTCGGATGCTAGCACGTCCCCGGATATTATTGGGTCAAATACTGTATTTATTTATTTCAGTTGCATTGATTTTTAAATATAAACTTTGTTTAAATGATTTATAAACTTGTATTTTCACTAATCTTGTTAAGTGTCAAACCTAAAACTATCTTAAGAATGTAATACTACATGCTCTAGTTTATCGTAAATTGGTAGGACTAGTTTTAAACATCAAACTAGCAATTTAGATTGTTACACTAATTTCTGTCCCTAAACTAACAGTTCCATTCCTATTCAATATCTTTTTTGGGTATTTACGTAAGGTCTGAACAATTTTGTGCAGCTTACCAATTAATCCCTGATCAATACATTCATAAAGTAACCTTCATGACTATCTTACCATTATAAACCCTATCTTTCATGGACTTTTCTACCGATGCATTCATAGAATTGTAACAGAGCTGCCACAGTTTAACTATTCAGCAAACTCCACTACTGCAATGTGAAGTCCCATTGCAGGAAATAATACATAAAGCCTCATTCCCGCCCTTTACAGACCCTTCTACACACACAGACACACACACACATGAACACACACACACACATAAAACACCCTACCTCTTCCATGCCTTTTCAATCCGACAATATGAGGCTAATTGCGAGCAGACACAGTGTCGCGCAAAATGCCTATAGAAAGTCAGCAGGGTGTATAATATTGCCTTGATGGAGTTTCCACTTGAAGTGTTACCGTGTGCCCGGTTAAGCCGTTTGTTAAAACCATTGTCTTATCAAAACTTCAGGGACGTCACATACACGAGAAGGAACTAGTGCAAATAAGCTTAACGCAACGTTTCCTTATGAGTGAGAAGTTGGCCATTTCACGTAATTCCTAAGTGTCTTCAGTAATTTGAAACTTTTGTCTGAGAGGTTTCCCGGTTACACCTCTAGTTAGCAAAACCATAAAGGCAAGTTTGTATGCAATGGTTTTGATTTTGGCTGGGTTTTTTTTAAAACCTTAGTGTTTATAAAATATTTATAAATAATTTATAATGTTAACTAAGGAGATGTATTAGTTTATTTATATGACAGCAAAAGTCATATTGTTTAGTATTATCAAGAGAAATACAAATCAATAAGTACAAATAAACTTACAATCATTGGCGTGTAGCGGAGTAATTCCAGAGTAATCATAGCTTGTTTAAAGTGTAGCTGTGATTTGTATTCTCACTCTCTTTGTCCCCATTTGACTGTTCATACAATATAGGTCCTGCTCTACACACAAACAGAAAGTTGCCCGGTGAGTATTTTACGGTGTGATGCGAATATCCACATGTGCAGATCTGTTATCCTGAAAATAGCCCACGCCATGGGCTGTAAGGGCGTTTTATTTTTAAAATTTGGAATTTAACTTTTTTCTGCTTGAAAGTACTAAGGTTGGATTTTCCTAAATGTTTTTACAATCTTTCTCCACGCCAATGGGAATAAACTGTCTTTATATTCCCTCGTAATTTAAATAAGAGTAATTAGCTAATTTGTCTACAAACCGAATGGGTAGTAATACGAGATGACCAAAAATAATTGATGTAACTAAACAATAGCTATTTAGTATAGGTCCATTGCTCTCAGTTGAGGAAATAAGCTTATTTTAGTAGCGCATGCAGATATAATTTTAAATTGTTCAAATTTGTTACATTTCAAAGCTGTGATATTGTCACACTCACAAACACATTACAAACACGCTCGAGTTATTAGTTCATTTTGACGCAGAATATATCTCGTATGAAGACAGTTTTGAGAGTTACTAAACACACATCCATGTCTTTTATCAGCTAAGCTTATGTGGATTTACTGACCCTTTTGGCACATGACGTCAACTTTGACATCAGAAATATAAATAGAAAAAGCATTATTTCAAAGTTGTATAACTTATATTTATTTGAGTATGCACTAAAAAGGTTGTATCTATGACGATGCGAGTATACGTCTGTTCTGTCTGTTGGAGACAGATTTTTATTTCACCACTCTAATATTTAAATATTTATAAGGGAGGATATCGACTAAAAGTTATTTTGCTTTCCATACGACGCTGACATATTCAAATTCCCTGTATGGTATCTGTAACAGGTAATGAATGTCCAGTCGCTTTATTTGGTGACTTTATAAAATAATATTGTAGTTTTGAATATTTTGTAGAAGTCATTTCTTTCGTATCCCACTAAAAAAAATGTCTATATATACTACACAAGGTTTTATTTTTTTTCAATCGAATTTGTTTCAAGTTTTGTAGAATTAAAGGTATTACAAGTGTAACTCATTTATTTGTACAAATCAAAATACGCCTACTGTAGGCCTAAAAAGTCAAAGACTAACAATAAAAAACAAGTAATTTAGCTTTATTGCTAAGAAAATAAATAGGTTTAGTATTACAAAGAAAATGAAGATATTTAAATTTAACTTATTAAAAAACGACGTTGCAATTATTTCCAGGCCCCTATTTCATTCCATTAAATAAATTGACTATCTCACTGAAATTATTTTTATTTTTATTTTTATTTTTATTTTTAAAGAAAGGGCTTTTAGAAAACCAAAAAACAATATTTTTTTAGGTCAATATTGATAAAATTCTACCATACAAGGTTATTTTATATCTATAAATAACAGCTGAGGATCAGAATAGGACTTGACGTATTGATAGATTAAAGTAGATCTAGGAAAGTAGATCTAGTAGCATTTCTAGTTGTCAAATAAGGCCCTTACTATGAATTGCAGATTATGGTTGTGGAACAAATTCTAGTAGAAAGTAGTTTTATTTTTCCATAAACACACACGATATATTATGTAATTTTTATCAAAAAAAACAACTAATAACCTATCTTTTCTTTGTTTAGTGTTACTTACGGTTTATTTACTTAACAACATATAAGTTCAATTCTGGACACCCTTCCTTTCCAAAACTCCCACATTTCGCCCCAGCTGACTCACGGTTGAGCGCGCCCGCGTCTTGCAATCTCCCGCCCCTCACCCCTTCAAAACTAACCCTCATCCCGTCACCCACACAAGCACGCTCACTATATCATTAGCCCGTAAGTGCAATATGAGACCTTACCGCCTAAAACCCCCTCCTTAAAACTAGAGATTTATTTCATTAATTAATTTATCTGGACCTAACAAAGATACAGACACACACACACACTGAGATGTGTAGCGCAACTGATAAGATCCTATTACTTCGAGAGCAAGAAGGGTATTAGTAGCACAACTAAAACCACATCTCAATTTTATTCCCTTCACTCTTTTTCTCCAGTGAGTTATCCTATTCTCTCTTTCCTTGTGATTCAAATTCCTTTTCCTTCCATATCTCTCTCCTTTTCACCTCCCTCTTACTCCCATTATTTATATTATATTTCCTCCCTATCCCTCCCCCTTACACTTCCTGTTTTTATTCCTCTTTCTCCCTAACTTTCCCTCCAGCCTTATCTATCTCTCTCTTTCTCCCTCCAACAATATTTCTTTCTCTCTTTCTCTCATCCTTCATTTCCCTCTCTCTTAATTTCTTCCCTTTCAGTCCATTTTTTAAATATCCTTCTCTCCCTTTTATTCTTTCAAACCTTTTTCCGTAATTTTTAATTGAAGCTTACCTTTTCCTCTATACTCCTTTATACAAAGTGATTACATTTCTGAAATCCTTTATCCCAATCTATGTGTATCTTTTTTTTTTTCCATTTTCCTTTCGGTCAATTGTTTGTTCCCTTCGCACTTTCTTTCTCTCTCTTTCTGCAAATTTCTTTCAATCGGCTGTCTCCCCATGGGGTGTCCTCAAGCTGCTCCAAAGAGGCGGGCGATGACTGTTAATTTCTTCCGTTAGTTATAAAACAGGTGGCCCCTCCAAAAACACCCTCCCTTCCCTAAGCCCATATCTCATAATGGGTAGAGTTAATTTGATTAGCAATTGAATTCGGAGGCAGAGTGATTAATTAAAGTGTTACCAGCATGCTACAATGTCTAAGGTGTGAGGTTGTAAAGGCGAAGGGTGGGAAAATATTGGGGGGGTGGGAAGGGAGGTTTGGGGATAGTGAAGGAGCTAGGATGAAATTGAGAGGAAATGACGTCATGACTAAATGGTGCTTCCTGCTGAGTATCATTTCTAACAGCTGCCCTCTGCCTTGCCACAATTACAGAAGATGAAGTATTTAGTATGGCTTCCATCGTGAAATTGAACTTGTTTATTTAACAAAGTAGTTAAAACTGATGTAACCGACACCACGACATTTCAAAGGAAAATTGTGGCTATGTATGGAGGGACGTCATGTTAATGTTGATATATATATATATATATATGAATTCATGTATTTAAAAAAACATTTTTTTTTTATTATTTAAAGTATGGCTTTTATGTTCTCCTATTTCAACGTTTACATTTCACCCGTTTCGCGAAAATAGAGAATTTTTACCGCTGAAGATTTTCAACCTTTCCAGGCTTCTAACCAATGAAGGCTAGGCTTGGTAAAGTTGAGCAATATTTTTATACAGACTTAAAAACAAGTTATCACTATAGTAAGATAAATGAAACAATACAAACATATTATTCTAATCATTTGTTTTATTAGCCTTAAACATTTTTTTTTAAATTTTTCAATTAATTTTTAAGATATCGAAATAATTTCATCAGGGTGTGAATTTGGTTTATTCCTTTTCACTAGCTTCCAGTAAAAGTGTGTGTTTTTGTGTCCATATTAAATTTACTCAGGTGTGAACACAATTTATTTTTTAGCACCGCATCTTCCTACCCGTTCAGGCTATACGTTTATGTATTAATTACAGTGATGGTTTTAAGGATGTTGTAGTTAGAGGAAGTCTACCCGCATATCCTTAGAGGAAGAGTAGAAAATAATTTTGGTAAAAACTACCCTCAGTATACCCGACCAAGATTCGACCCTAGCGCGTTAGATCATACGGCCACCAAAGCGGTTCCGATTTATATTGTTAGGGTTATGTGAAAAGGATGAGTGGAGAAATCAGAATGGATTAATTATGGAAAAAATATAAACCGAGAAAGTTAAATATTTTTACTAAGCAAAAATAGATGACTATATGTTGCTAGAACATTGAAGTTATCTGAAGTTGGAAAAGTGGCTCCATAAAGGGTATAAGCTAGTTATTCGAGAACGAGCCTGTAAAATATGTTTCATGCTTTGCTACACTTTTACTTTGTTATACAAAAGAAGTATATAAAAAGAACTATAATCTCGAAAATAGTATTCTAATAAAAAAAGATGTTGACGACAATGTTAATAATATTTATCTACCCCAGATTACGGAAAAATGGTAAATTGCATCTTTACTTTTGTATATCCTAAACAGTTCCCAAGAACATTTTCAAATTTGATGATATTAACGATCAATTGCAACCCAAGTATACTCATTAAATTGGAAAAGACACCTGGACACGGAATCGAACCCGGGACCTTTGGCTTAGTGCGCTAATGTTCTAACCGCTGAGCTATTAAGGAATTGTTCCGTGGCCAGGGTCATTCTCCATTCATAATTTAAGGCAGCTCAGTGGTTGGACAGCATTGGTGCAATGAGCCAAAGTCCCTGGTTTGATTCCCGTATCTAGCTGAAATTTTTCAATTTAATGAATTTAATATCTAGATATGACAATAAACGTGACTTAAAAACATAACAGCTTAACTATTTAATCCATCAAAATACATTAGTTTAAAGATACACGTAAAAAAAAAGGGCTTCTCTTAGCAGTCATCACAATAGTCCACCTCAAATTAATCTATTTTCAAAAATAAAAACATTTCAAATATAAAGAGACAGTAATTGAGCTACCGTACCGGTTTAGGTTTATAAATATAATAAATAAAGAATATTAAATTTATAAAAAAACAAGTTCTCATATACATAGACAGTAAGAACCCAGGCCTTAGCAACATCAATAAGCCGGAGCACAACAAGACTCCAACCTTCGAGAGTTCCCTACCTTCACCATCTTCACAGAAACAACATTATAAAGTTGAACCCAATAAACAAGAGGATTCATCATCATCACCATCTCACCTCACAAAATGCACTACAAGTGGCTTCTACAACGAGGGGCTTCGCCAGCCAAGACTCCTCTTTTCAACTTATCCAACAAAGGTTTGTTAGATGAACAAAGAGAATAATAATCCAAATCGATCAATTTGCTTATAAATGCTATCTTAGAAAAAACTACCTTAAAAATAGAATAATATTCAATCAAGTGCCAAATTACAAACTAGGGAAGGAAGTCAAACCCAAACCTTTAGGGTTCGGCCAGACTGACAAGCGTGCGCAAGCGCATGATAAGCAGAGATAGCTAGCTCTCAATAGTTGTTGACGAGGAGGCAAAGGTTCGAATCTTAGCTCAGTGAACTGATGGTTTTGGACAAGTGATTTATTGTTGAGGTTCTACCATCCTCTCTCTGCGTTAATGATGATTCTTATTTGTAAAGGCCTGCTTTGATTGTAATATTGAAGTATTTTAACATATCACTTATATATATAGTTTATGGTCTTACCAATTAAATTAGGCCGTTAGTAGCAAGTGTGCTAAGATTATCAATAGTTATAAAAATGTAAAATTGAGAAGTTTTCCTAGCCCTCAATGAATCAACGTACAATAATATTGCTCGGCGCCTGTAAACTAGACTGTACCGGCTCAAGCGCGCGCGCTTGATAAATATAGCCAATTCTAACTTCAAGAGCGTGCGCTCGGGTCACGCGCTCCAGTTTGGCCACCTCTCATTACAACCAATGTATTCTATTTTATTTTTTATTCGCTCGCCCGGTCTGGCCACCTCTCATTAAAACCTATGTGTTCTATATTATTTTTTAGTCGCTCGCACGATCGCTCGCCTAGTCTGGCCGTACCCTTAGGTCAATTGGTTTTTCTCGTTTCACGGACCTTAAGCTGTGGATGGACCAGGTTAACTCAGTGGTAAAGCATTACTAATCAACACTTCGGTTCCGTGTTCAATTTTTGTGTCAGGTTGCAATTTTACTTATAGTTGAAAGTAGTTATAATTATCTAATTGATATCAAATTTAATATGCTTAAAATTAAAGTGGTTAAAATGTAAAAAATGTAATACACATTAATTCAAGCTTGATATAGTAAGTTTTATCAATAACTTTATATATTCACCTAATAAAATAATTAATTAAATATGGAGATAAAATATTAAACACATTTTCTTGATAAAAGTTTTAAAATAAATACTTATTTTAAGAAAACAAGCGTTTGCACAATATCATAATTTTATATTCTCTATTTTAAATCCAAATAGCTTAAAATCACTGAAAAAAGTTTTAGAATATTTAATCATTTAATTCAATATTCAATTTGGCCTTTAAAGTCAAAGTTTTTTAATAATGGAATTAAAAGAATATTAAAAACGTAGATTATTATAATAGCTATTTATCTTAATAATTTAATACTTATTTTAAGTTTTACGGACAAGCAATCAAAGAAATTCAAATGGAGATAGTCAAAATTGATTTTTTTTAAATAAAACCTCCAAAGGAGGAAACTTGCTTCTTGCTTCTAGCGTCAGCCTCTCAAAATCCCTCACTACAAATTTCCAAGGTCTTATCACCTCCAGCGTCCCTATTTCTCTTCCCTTCCCTAACCATACATCATGTTACTTTCACCACCTTGTGCAGGCACAAAACGAACAAACTTCCGATATTCGCATCACTTTCCCTTCGTTTTGAAGCCACATCCTATTCCAGACTTGAAAGCCCACAACGGAATAAAAATTCAAGTCAATTGTGATTAGCTTTCTGGCACAAGAACATAAAGCATGTTTTATGAAGGTAATGGTTCACCCGACCGAGATTCGAAACTCGATATATCCGTCGTCGGCAGTTTAGCTCGCTAGCAAGTTAGCTAACTACGCCACGGAGGTGGGCTGGCAACTAAAAGATTATCCTTTAAATTTAATAATATATTCTTAAATTATATTCTTGACTTAACTCATTTTCACCCTACGTTTCATTCCACCCTTGTCATGTTTGGCCGAATCTCTTTTACTTGTATTTGCTTTCTCTTTCTCTTTCTCTCTCTCTCTCTCTCTCACACACACACACACACAAGTATTTTATTTTCCTCGTATAAACTCTATCTTGTTGGAGAATGAATTTTTGTTTCGAATGGGTCTATCTACAAAGGCGATATAACAAGCTCACCTCCCAACTCTAGATACTTATATTCTATACACGTGAGATAGAACGACGTTGTTGTAGACAAACATAAAAGGGATTATATTCAAACGGGGGCCTTTTCTTAGAAAAATATATATATTTAATAGAGAAATAAAAATAAAATACGTGAGTTTGTTTACTAATAGACAAACTATCAATCAATACTTAGGTTGGTACAATATTCCAAATTATTTTCCATGTTCATATTTAAATATAAATATATGGTACAGATTAGAGTCCAAAACGAAAACCAAAAAATTGTCTAAGTGATATTTTAAATGATTTTAAAAAATTACACTATTTGAAACAAGATTGATCACAAATATATGAATAGCATAGTAAATTAAAATATAGTGTAAGTTACTGAGAATATAACAGTGATAAGAAACCATTACCCGGTGATCCCCTTCATTGTGTTTCTAGAAATCGGAGCCCATTCATTTAGTTCGTAAAAAGCCCACGCACACAGTGAAGTCGATACGTTTTAAAACATGGATCAAACTGCAAACGAAATGAACTGGTTTCTCCTTTTATCTATTGCAAACAACGGGAATGCTACTACTCTCTTCTTCTTCCCAAGCTTACCAACTTTCTTCCTTCCTCAACTCTTCCTCCCTTTGCCGTTCCCTCGCTCAAAACAAAGAGTCTATATATAACCTTTTCATAAGCGCCTCTCCGAACCTATTTCTTACGTCTTCTGCAAAAGGGAAGACAATGGAAGTTAACTCGAGACAATACAAGCTTGCCTTCTACTGAGTTGCTGAATAATACAGATAGTAAGTTGGCAACATTCGCGTTATCCGAGAGAGTCTGCCTGTACTGAGTTGCCGTTTATTGAACGATATAGAGAAGGAAAGCGAATAAGTATAAACGCGAAAGAAGTGGCGGTCTGGAACAGATAAGCTAGGATAAAATTGACCGTGTTCTTGTTTAGTTGTAAAGCTTAAAATGGGTAAAGCGTGAAAATGGTAAAAAGGTTATAAGATAAATAAATGAATTAAATATAGCACAACATCTAACCAATTAAGTTTTTTCATGGTGACATGAGAAGAAGAGTTTGTTACCAAAAGGTATGGATTGCCAAAGGTCCAAACTTAGCTTACCTTGTCAAGGTTTTCATCTTTCAAAGATTGCATAACATTTAAATATTAAATATATAACTATACAAATAATCTAAAACTTTTATATTCAAAATGTGAAGTTATTGATATTATTTTAATCATTATGTTGATCCCTCTGAACCAACTGTGAATAGTCTGTATCATAAGCATTAATTAGATAATCATTTCAAAACTTGTTTTAATTATGTTATAATTTATACACATATCTATCTCTGCCCTAGTATATTCTCCATCCACGCTAACCAAAGTCTTTATATAAAAATGAAACGACTACTACTACGTCTATTACTACTTCTACTACTATTATTATTATTATTGTACTGCATCACACTACCTGTTCTGTGTTTAGACTATACGCTTATGTAGCCTACTAGCTACGCTTGTGAGTTAAGTACAAGGAATATTGAATTTAGAGAGAGTGTAACCCCATTTGCGTGGCGGTAGAGTGAAAAACCATTTTGGAAAAAATACTCAATGCACCCGATGGGGAATCGATCTCCTATCTACCCATCATCGGCAGTCTAGTCTAACATGAGAGTAACGCCATAGATCATGCGGCCACTGAAACAGGGGAAAGCTTAAACGTTTACGTTTGTAGAATTTATCTTACTACGAATTTCCCTTTGGCTATAATTTCTGTTTCTTTGGTAAATTATATCAATCAAAACCACTGATATAAAAGATGAAGAAAATTGGTTAGACGTATGGATTTTTCTTTGAGTAAACTTAAAATTGTCAGAAAAGGCCCAAGCTACCATGAACGGACTAAACCTAGCAACTTCACCTTTTATTTATGTTACATGTACATTTTAAAGCTCATAACAGACATAAAACTCGGGTTGATGGGCACTCAAGACTAGCGTGTTGACTTTTTATGGTCAGTTTTTGTTACTAGCTAGGCGGCTTGGATTTAAATACCAGTCTGGTGAAGTGAGGGTGTTTTATTTCTGAATGTTTTCCCCTTCTACCTCCACGCAAATATGAATACATAGCCTCCAAATTGTATCTTTATCCTCCCTAACTCAGTATTCTAAATATGTTGTTAGCCTATGGTTGGGTAAACAGTGGTGCACAAATTAAAGGTAAAATCAGTCAAAAGTGTTTTTAAATGAACTTATTAGTTCATTTTAGTGAATGTCTTGTACTATAAATGGATAAAATGGTGATCAAAGTGAGGCGCGCAGTACCCCTATCCTTCTTTAAAAAATAGATAATCGTAAACTCTAATTCTAAAGGATTGAATGCTATTACTCAACACATAGTACGTATAACTTATGAAAGGAGACAACATATATTTCGTGAGCTTGATGTGGCATGACTTGTTTAATGTGTTCTTTAAATAAACGGGATATTTATGTTTTTAAAGGGTTATCATCATGCTCCGGTTAATATAAAAGAGGTATTAATAAATCAATTTAACTACTATATTGCAAAACAAGTACATTTTGATGGTTTGAAATGAAGGACTCGATCTCAGATTCAATAGAACATATCTCAATTGGAATTAACATAAATAAAATGGAGCTCTAGAAAAGATGATAGCTATTTCAAAATTAAACCTATTCCATCAGCTAATGGGTCAAAATATAAAAATTATATATTCCAGTTAAATATATTCTTATATACACAAACTAGATATTCTCTGCGTTTTTTACTGAGGGTAATTAATGTGCAGGATTTTTTTTAGCCAATTTAATGCATCAACACAAGACTTTCAAACACTAACTTTACTCTAGATAATATACAAATAGTCAACTGAACATGCATCACTGTGAACAAGGGAAGCTTAGTTAATTCATAAATAATTAATATTTCAGCAGTTTCGGGATCAAACCTGGTAACTTAGATGTAGAAAATCGATTGTTCTAAACATATGCACTTCAATGTTCATAGTAGGAACGTTATCTGACAATTTCTAAAGGTTATAAGATCTACTTTTACCTATAATACTACGGAGTTTGTTCCAATGTTTCTAGAGGGCCCTATAATGGTTCAAAAAATAAAATTACCTAGGATACTGAGATTCCGGATGGATTTCTGTAGTATTATTTTTTATGGGATTTATTATTATTTTAGCACCGCGTCTTACTATCCGTTCGGATTACACGCTATTACGCTAGTGTATAATGGTAGAGTAATTATGAGATGAAATTGAGTACCTACAGTTGAACGTGGGATCCGAACCGCGGTGGAGGCCTGGCATTCGATGTGATTTACAAATACCTCTCAGTGCCAGTGCAGATGTAGTTTCTTGTAATACCATTTCTTCATTTTTCTATGATTCCGTTTTCTAATTTTGTATCTGTAAACTAGTATAGTTCATGAAATACTTGAAATCCCAGTAATTTTAATTACACATAAAACTAATCTGTGCTAGCGTTGGCCAAGCTGTTTTATCATTCAACGTTTTAAAATTGAACGTTTCCCATCAGGGCTGTTAATGACTTAACCTAATAGGGTAGTGATGAGAGATGTAATTAGAAGGAAATCCACAAGTATTTTCATTAATTTAGAGACCTAGAAGGTCGGTCCATTCGAATTCGTTAGCGTTAATATTTTTCAGGGTTGGATACATTCTTGAGCGTTGGTAATTACGAGATTGGAAGGTGGGGAAAATAGAGAACGAAAGAGAGAGAGAGAGAGAACGAACAAGGTATTTAAATGTAAAATTACTTAAATAACTTAACACTTATTGTTAGCTTGGAACATATTAATAGAACCCAAGCTAGAGTTAAATTATCACTAATTCAAGAGAAATTCTACTGCTATGGCTATTCTGAATTTGCAATTTTGATATGAAAAAACACGAAACATATTAAGTCAAATATACATTTTTGTTTTCACTCAAGACTGCTTAAAATAAAGAGATATTTCTAAATAATGTATAAGTTTGTTCTATTCGCTTTAAACTAACTATCACATTTTTTTTTAAATTTCTAGCCCAGCTATAAAAAAAGCTTAAGCTACACTTTCTTTTACTTAACTTAAAGCTTTCAAACTTACATTACACTAATCTATTATTCCCTTAAATTGTATCTCTTGTTATTTATATCAATAACATGAAGAGTTTGTGTGTTTGTCATGAGCGTTGAGCGATATCTATCGCACGCAGAGGTCTGAAATTAAAACATTCGTAGCCTCTATGCACGAACATGCAAACCTCGAAGCCTGAATTTTGAAAGATTAATAAGATTTTCTTAATTAATTAAAAACCAAAATATTTCAGAAATATTAACGTCGCGATACATGTTTTACTACTACATAATTATTATGATACAATTTGTAATGTAGTTTAGTGGCCATAGAAGTTCGGTTGTCATGGAGAGTAAATAAGGAAAAGAGTTTGATGGCCATGGAACGTAAACAAGAAGTGTTTGGTATTTATAACAAACTCTTCTTTTAATGTTGCCATAATATACTAATTGCTTAAATGTTTTGATTTATTTCTAATAAATAGCTTTTGTTTATTAATAAGTTTACTATCTGTGAAACTTTTTACCCTTTACCCTTTTTATTCTACATCCTCTATAGCCTACACCCTTTATACCTTACACCCTTTATAGCCTAAGACCTTTATAGCCTAGGACCTTTATAGCCTAAGACATTTATACCCTACATCCTTTATACCCTACACCCACACACTTTATAACCTACACCCTCTATAACCAACACATTTTATACTCTTTATCCTTTATAACCTAAGCTCTTTATACGCTACACCCTTTATACACTACAGCCTTTCTAACTTTATTAAATACTTAACACTTTTTAGCATAAATATTTCGTCAGTGCTAAGCCAGTGAATTATTTATGTAAAAAAGAGGTAAAAAGTTCCAAAAGGACCAAAGTGGTATACATTATAAAAAGTAAATCTAATAAAAAAAGGAGAATAAGACCAAATGATGTAAAAGTTCCAAATATTGTAGAAAAAAAAGGGTAGAAATGGTGAAGTGGTTCAGAAGTAAAGCATAAGAAAATTAAAAGGTAAAATTATTAAAAGGGGTAAAAGAAATGAAAAAGTTAAAGGGTTAAAAAGTGGCAAAAAGGTGAAAAGATTAAAAATCGCAAAAAGGTAAAACGAGAAAAAAAAGTTGTAGAAAGGCGTGAATGGGGCAAAAAGCGCTAATTGGGTTGAAAGGATAAGGAGGGTGAAGGGTGTAGGCTATAAAGGGTATAGGTTAAAAAAAAGTATAGTGTTAAAAGGGTAGAAATTTTATAGGGTGAAAAGAGTAAAAAGGGTAAAGTTTGATAAAAGAGCAAAAAGTAAATTATAAAAAAGACTTAGGGGTTAAAATGGGTGAAAGAAATAAGAAAAGATTTAAAATAGTAAAAGGTCACAAAAAATTTAAAAAGGATAAAAGGGTGAAAAGTTTAACTGGGCTACTAAAACCATAAACGGAGTGGAAATAGTAAAAAGGGTGTAAGGTTAAAGGGTAAAATAATATAAGGTGAAAAGCGTAAGGGAAAAGGGGAAAAATGGTAAAAATGGTTAAGATGGAAAATGGTAGAACTAGTATAAAAAAGTAGTCTAATAAAAAAGGACAATAATACCATACTTTCATACCTAATCACCCCGTTCTCTTACGGGGTAGCAAACAAACAGTGTATATAGCTTAAAAAACAACAACTCTGTACTTAATCAATCCTCATGAATTTCCCCACACTTCCCTATCCTACTCCCTTCACTTCAACAATATCCACACACACCAAATTAAACATCTTCTTTTATACTTAAAACTATTAATGTTTCTCTTTTTCACAAATCCGTCTATGACATTTAACCACGTCTTACTCAATCTACTACTTCCTATTGATCCACAGACTCTACCTCCATATATTTGCTTCTTCACTAAATCCACACACACACACACTCAACATGCCGAATAAACATAATACTCTTCTTTCACATTGACCTATTGGATTCCCTTCTAAACCACACTCCTTTAGCACCCACTCATTACTGAATCTGTCCTTACGAGTTTTTACACATTCATTTCTTGGATATCTTATTCCAGCCACATTCACCTTGATCTTGTGTTTCTCCTGACAAACCCACTCTCCACATTCGTTAAATAGTGTTGGCGTTAACACACTTTTATATACAGCCATATTTATCTCTTTCTCTACTACTAGATTATTTGCAATAGTCCATATGCATCCAACTACACACCTAGATTCATTCACTCGTCTGTTGATCTCTCCATTGATCCTTCAATTTTTACAGAACATTCTGCCTAAATATACTAGATCATTCCCTCTTTATAACAGTTTTCCATTTATGATATGATGACAATTATTTCCTGATTCATCCTTATCAAAAACTATCACATTAGTTTCGGATACATTTATACGAAAAGCTCCATCCAACTCAACACAAATTTTAATTCAATTATATAAATATGAAATTTCATTTTACTACCGTGCATCCACACCATACTTTCTAAGAACATTCCATAACATACTCCTATTCACCCGATCGTACAATTTCTCCATATCAACGAAGGTACAATAAACCTTCTTCCTTACTGCCATACATTTCTCAATCACGTGCTGAAACGCAAATATCTGGTCCAGGCGACCTTTACCTGGCGTGAAACCACATTTCACAGCCCAAATCCTGACAACAGTTATGTTAACGCACCCTCCCAATAAAGAACTCTCCCAAAAACTTTGACTGGAATACTCAACAATCTATATGCCCTTTAATTCTTCCTTTTACTCATACTGCCTTTGTATGAAGCTACAATGACAGCATTCTTCTAGTCATTAGGAACATTTGAGATACCAGCAATAACATTGAGGAACTCACACAATCTGGCAAGTAGTACCATGCCCCCACACCTAAGTATTTCACTCTAGATCCCATCTACGCCCACAGCTTACCATTCTTTAACACTTTCATAGCTTTAAACACTACAGCCCTGTAAATTCTTTCACTCATTTTCCATATGTTTTGCCAATTACTCTATGTTTTCGCCAAAAGGGTATAAAGAAAACAGCTTAGCAAAAATAAATAAATGGTACGGCGCACCGCACAGACTTTTTCTCTCTTTCTATAAAGTCGTAAGATGTCTGAACGGAATAATTTACATTGTATCATCAGCACTCCACACATAAGAACACGCATTAAATAATATACAATGATATAGAATCAATGAGAAAAGAAGCGCATCTTTGTCCACCTAAGAGCATTTCAAACAGTTTAATG
>CABFWB010002370.1:0-38113 GCA_902151455.1 Timema bartmani
TTCCGTTCAGAAATCTTACGAGTTTATAGAAAGAGAGAGAAAGTCTGTGCGGTGCGCCGTACCATTTATTTTATTTGAATTTAAATATTATAAACTAAAAATGAATACTTGATATGTTTATATCAATCTGTTTTATTAATTATCTTTGCACGGAAGTTATATAAAAAGATAACAATTTAATAAAAGGACTTATATTTTCCCTACCGGTTTACCACAGTAACTACCGATACTTGTTTTTCTCACAGGCTTGGTTTACTATTATTACCCAAGCTGGGAACGTGATTGTTTTTGTTCGGTTTTTCGATCCAATCATAATAGAATTACCCTCGAGCTAAGTCGAATATTTGCTTTACATTGTGGTTGAAAGGACTAAAAATAACCCACTTATTCTCACTCTCCCATTTCCCATTACGAACGTGTTTTGAAAAATAACGTGCTTTAAAAATTTACAAAGTGTTTATGACCTCTTTTATTTTATTTATATCCCCGGTAGTTTATTTTTTTAGATAAAAAATAATATTTATAAATATATGAAGCGTGTTTGAAATATTACGTGCTTTTTATATAATTTAAAGGCATTTGATTTTGTTTTGAGAGGTTTGATGCCCTGCAACACGACATGCACTCACCCGAGTACACTGTACACGAAAACAAAGGCGTTGGTTGGTCTCTTATCTTGTCTGATCTGCGTGTGGCGAGACGTTCAGGTTTAGAATCCTGGCTGGATGTAGTAAAATGTTTATTAATAAATGGTTTCCCATCCTCCCTCCACGCAAAGGCGTGTATACCTCCGCCAAATCCCACCTCCTTAATTCTTTCTCCATAGTAGTAAATATGCGGACGAATACCTGGATGGTTAACAAGACGTGGAGCAAATAAACGTAATTTTTTTTAGCACCGTGCCTTACTACCCGTTAGAGTTGTACCGCCAATGTCCTAACTACGCTAATGGAGTAGGGATGAGGAAGGATTGAATTTTAGAGGATATTTACCCGAATTTGCGTGGAGAAAGAGTGTAAAACCATTTAGGATAAACCACCCCAATACACCTAACCAGGATTGAACCCTGATCTCCCCGTCATAGGCAGTCTAGTATATTGCGAGAATGACGCCTTAGACCATGCGGTTAACGTAACTGTTGGTTTACCGGGTAAGGTAGGGGTTCTATGAGAGGGAAGGAAATACTTAATATTTATAGTTTATTTTGAAACACTGACGGTTGGCGGCTTAATATGAATCAAGGATGAGTAGGGCAGTTTAGAGGTAGATTAATTGCACCCACAATAGCGTAAAAGGAAGGTGCGTAAACTACACCAAATGCACCTGAACATGATTCGAACTTCGACCTCTCCATCAAAGCCGAGCAACTTCAACATGAATCTAACGTTGTTCACCGGTTCGAGTAATATGGAAATAATCACATTACTCTTTAATTTCCCCTTTTCTTTCTTTCTCTGTGAAGAAAACAAAGAACAAGGATATTTTTAGTACATTCTTTTATTATATATTTGATTACGTTGTAGATTAATAAAATCCAAATATCCGAATGGGCTTTAATTAACTATATATATACCCTAATTTTAATAGGTAGCCCATTTTTGTCATGTAGGCCCACACTGTATGTGTTCATTTATAAATAATACTATGTGCAAATTTATTTATTTATTTCTAAGCAATTCTAAGTATTTACAAACTGTTTGATACAATCAACTTTTTGCAAACGGCTATTACTCTTTGTCTTAAAGGTCAGGGTTCGATCCCTATTCGATACACTGCTCATGTATTGCCACAATATTTATTTTCATCTTTTATGGTAACTGTCGCTGAAGATTCTTAACATTTTTATTGATATGGTTAAAATTAAATTGTTAACAGATTTCACTGTTTGAGTTGTTATTTTCAATCGTGCGTTAGGCAATATTTGACTATGCTAATGGGTTATTAATTATGGTGGTAACGCTTGGAGGAAATATACCCGCATTTCGCGCGAAGGAAGAATGGGAAGCCGTTTGAGACCGGGATTTGAATCCAAATATTGCCGTCACCGGTAAACCAGACAATTAGTTCGCGTGCCCACCGATCCACGAGTAATGAAAACAAATATTTGCGTAGTGTGATTGCGTGAAAGACTGTTTACTGTAGGAACACACTTTAAAGATTTCCTGTTTTGTTCAAACAAAGCTAGGGGAAGCACTAACAATCCATCCTTAAAAAAATGATATCAGGTTTTTTTAACTTTGCCTGTTATTCGTTAATGTTAGTAACGACATTGAAATTAGATAGTTGAATTTGACTAATTGAATCCTCGCTTATCCTACCAAGTATAAGAAGTGACAATTACAACATTATAACATGAAGGTTTGGGAAGGATTAGACATAAGAGAAGTATACAAATATAACAAATAATTTTATTTAAATGTAAACAAGAGAAATGGAATTACAAGCGTTTTAAAATGATATTAAATCAAACAGTCCATTGTTATTAAAGATAACTTTATTCAGTTATCATAGTTCTATACTCCCCGATAGGCAGGAATATAAATAAGCTCCTTGATGACTAAGAACTAACGTAACTAAGATTGAACAAATAGTTTAGTTTAGTAAATCTAAAATAAGGATCAACGCTCATTTTCCTACGAAGGAGCGTCAGGCTCAACACAGCGGCAGTCAAAGATAGGCAACAAATAATAACAATAATAATAATAATATAAGGTTAAGCCACAATACATAAATACAATCCAGCCTAGCTAATACCAGACTAAGACCTGAAAGATCTATTCATGAATAATAGTGAAATTATAGTGAATGAAAACAAGGGGTATTTAATCCTAGTTTTATAGAGTTACTATGAGGATAGTTATATAAGCCAGCCGTATAGTTCGCTTGCTATGATCTAAATTTAACGGTCGCGTGATCTTCACCCGCCAGCACCAAACTTAACGCCACATATCCTGTGTTTGATGATAACAAGGACGTGACATAGTTTTACGTCTCTCACGAGTGGCAGTTATAAATAGTTAGGTGGGGCCAAGAAACGACTCGTCGTAAAAAGCTGTGTAAAATATACTCGTCCTAATCGAGGGTTTTGTGACGTCAACGCGAGAACAAGAAGCGCGTAACCGTGGCAGAAGATAAGTGACGTCATCATATTGCATGAACTCATGGCAAGAGTTCTGCCATATCTTCACTTCCATTGTAAAATGTAGTAAAAAATTTCCCGTCATCACTCGAACAAAAAAACGTGTACGCACCTTTGGTCAAATGTGGCTAGATTTTTGTCATGTCATCACGCTAAAAAAAAACCGCACGCACTCGTGATCAATTGTGGAACTAGTTTTGTCACCTCTTCACGCTATCAAGACAAAGGGCCGCTTAGTAGAATGTGGCAAAAAATATGTTACGTCATCGTGCGAATAAGAAGCGACCTTCAGATAAATTTGAAAATATTAGAAAACACATATGTCTATTGCCAACTGCACGTGTGCTTACCACCTTCTGTTGTTCTCTGGACTTTTGAAGAGAAACCTTCGAATTTTGTTTTATTCGTCTTTATTTTCATTTTTATTTTATCTTCATCGTACACTTTCTAAACATAGTTATATATCACCACACATCATGCAAAACTAACATATTACAACAAACTTAAACACTAAACTCCCAACACTCGTTCCAAGAACTGCAATATCTGGTTAAGATGGATCTATACACACATATACCTACTTTGGTGGCACTATGGTATAAGGCGTCATTATCGTGTTAGACTAGACTGCCGATGATAGGAAGATTTGGGTTCGAAACCCGGTCGGGTGAACTAAGAGTGGTTTTTCCAAAATTATTCTCCACTCTCCCTCCACACAAATAAGGGTACATGTCCTCTAAAAATTCTACCTCCCTCATCCTTAACTCATTAGCGTAATTAATACATATACGTATAACCTGAACAGGTATTGAGACGTGATGCTAAAATAAAAAATCTAAAAATATTTATACATAAAGTACTTTTTGGCACAAGCAGAGTCCCATGCTATATTAGGCGCCAACTTCTCGCCCACTCACTTACACACGCCTGAATATTCCATAATGTACTAATTGTAAGTTAAAAGCATTTGATGGCAGTCAAGGTAAGACATCTCGTGCATGTGTGGGTTCGAATCACTGACGAGTAGTAAATGTTCTGTACAGTTGTATCATTGTCAACACCTAAGGACTCCAATACCTCTTATGACAAACACACAAACTTTTAAACCTGCCTACCTCTATCACTAAGACCACAAACTAAGCGACTAGTTTGGTTTACCACGTACGAGAAGGTCGGTATTCGAATCCTGACATGGTGTACTAAGTGTGTGTTTTTTTTTTTACCGAATGAATCACCGCTCTCTCTCCACGTAAATGCGGGTAGATTTTCTCAAATTTCTACATCTTTTATCCCTTCAGCATTAACGTATTTGAATTTGGTTTGTCCGGACATGTAGTAAGGTCCGCTGAAAATATTTATACATCTCTTTGAAAAGCGAATCGAATCGGTGCCCTCAAAGGTACGAGCAAATCCCCTCACATGTCGTGGCCACAACAATTTTCCATTTAAATATCTTTGTCTAATAGTATAAATATATATTAAAAAAAGAAATATAATAGCAATTTTACCTTGATCGATTACAGCATGGCCCTATCTTATATGCTACATGGTGGTAAAGGTAAGCTTCAGGGTTATTATAATTTTCCCAGCCCAAAAAACCTACCAGGGTTTTATTTAAAAAAAAACTGAATAAACCCAAAAAAACCACTTATTAAATTTTGGATACAACTCAATCATCTAATTTTTGAAAATGGTTAGTCATTCGTTTGAAAACCTTTTGGTTCGAACCCAATAATAATAATAATAATAATAATAAAAAAATAATAATAATAATAATAATAATAATAATAATAATAATAGGCTACATTGATTTGTATTTGGTGTTAAACATACGTTTTGAAATTACAGGCTTTATACGATAGACTAAGCTATAAAATATGTTTTAATTGGTTGAACAAAGTAATATGTTCAACTAGCAACTCACTTGGAATAATATCATTTTAAGCTAAAGTCTGTTCACCGTAGGAATTGTTTTCTGAAAGGCCTTTTTCCCTACCAGAAATCTATTATATAGTAGGATATTGGTAGGAAAAAAGACCTTTCGGAGAGTAATTCATACCGTGAATGGAGTATACCTACACTGTATTAATGCTGGGCCCTAGAAATAATACTTTGTCAAAAAAGTAAATGAGATTACACAAGTTCTTACCTTTTATCTTTAACTAAAGAAAGCAACAAATCAATTCTCCAGCTGGCTTGATACAGGGTCTCCCCTCCCACCTCTTTATATTCCTTCTACACAAATAGTTTTTTTTTCAACCTGCTAGCTAATACAGTATTGTTGTGAAGTTGCATTATTGTTTTCCTTTATTATGTCTCTTATTAATCTTTTCCTAACTATATTAAAATTAAAATATGTTTATCTGGATCCCGAATATTGAATATATTTGAATTTTTGGTTTGGTCAGATAACATATATAATGTCTTTAACTAAACCAAAAATCAATAAAACCCAATAGTTATTTTAAATAACCCGGGGTTGTTTCAATCCTGGTAAGCATGATACTTTTCGTGGTAAAGAGAGTGTGTATTATGTTCTGAAAAAAAAAAAAATCAAGACCCTTTGGAAACAAAAGTGCACGCGTACGAATTGTGTAGATGTTCTCTATTCAAGACTAGAAGGTGCAATAATAAGCTAGGCAGCCCTGGGAAATATCACATTAAATTAAGCTTATGTGTAAACTGTAAATTGGTGTGAATTTTGCTCAGCGTGTAACTTGTTATTTATAGTACGATTTTGGTAGGAAGAACAGTAAAAGTTAGTTACTAAAGTTACTAAAACAATTTTAATATATTCATGCATCAAGTCATGTTATCTGAAGCTGTCACTTTTGATAGATATCATCAATACCTATAAAATAACACAAATAATAAAGTGAAATCTTATCAGTGTTGGCCGCAAAAAAATATGTTTGAATTTTTTCTAGTGTTCTTCCAACCAAAATCAGGGTATACATGCACGCGCTCGTAGATTCTTCCTAAATTGCTTAGCGTAGCTGTAACTTTGTCCTCGTTTCACGAAAGACTTTGTAAACACACACAACTATGGCTTACTATAAGAATATTTTACCCTCGCCCTTGCCTCCTTAAATGTAACTATAGTAAGAAAGAGCATGTTAGAAAGGATCGGATCTGACTTTTACTAAAATGACTAAAACTACTTTCGTATAACCTGCTTAGGTGGTCGTATGGTCTAAAGCGTCACTCTCGTGTTAGACTGGACATCCGATGACAGGGAGATCGGGGTTCGAATACTGGTCAGATATACTGAGGGTAATTTTCCTCCACGCAAATACGGGTACTCTCCCTCTAAATTAAACATTCCTCATCCCTAACTCATTATCGTAATTAGTACATATGCGTATAACCTCAACAAGTAGTAAGACGCGGTGCTAAAAAAATATTTTCATACCTTCATACGTCTCATGATTTACAGAAGTTAGGTTTTTTGATAGATATTATACCTATAAGTACCTAAACAACACCATTAATAATAAAATAAAATATTATTAATTCTGATAAAAAAAAGTTTGATTTTCTTAAAGCTCCTTCCTACCAGAATCGAACTATAGCAATGGCATTAACGACGAAGCCTATCTGGAGATTTCGAAACCATTTTGCGAAGCGGGTTGCATCTTAACTTAACGCACCCTAGCAGTCCAAGCAGTAAGCACTATTACACTTAGATACTAATGTACGAAATAGAAAGAGAGGGAAGAAAATGAGCAGTTCACCCTGTGGGGACTCTTGTTTATCTACCTATAACACTTCCCCTCTTCATCTGACGAGTTTACACAGTTATTGTAATAATTGCTCTTTGAAAACATTGAATTGCTTTTTAAAATTACCTTTATATTGTTTCCTATTTTAGAGAGATACATGCTACAACTGACTTTTTTTTAGTCTACATCCTGGCAGGAAGACTCTTACAGGCCATTTTCGTGTCCAAGTCAAATAGTCTTAAGTTTTAGATGATTTATAAGAAATATGTTTATAAAAACTACTTAAAGATAAAAATAATAATTTTGTGGCATTGTAGGACCGTTTTAAGAATTATCGAGGAACGTATGGTTTTGTTTCAACGTTATATAGGACTATTCAAAACTCGCTGAATCATACGTACATTCATTGATATGGGAAAGGCTATCTTGACCTGCCGTGACGTCACACGTAGACGACGTCCTTAAAATTGGCCCGGATTAATTTATTATGAATAAATGAAATGCATCACATATAATTTCCTCTTTATATTTTGCCGTCACTTCTCCGAAATAACATACTCTATGAAATTGAATGCTTCAAAATTTTATATTTTAAGTTTTCCAAATGAATATCTTCCATATTCGTCTTCTATCAAATTTGTTGGAAAGGAAACTAATTCAAGGGCTAACCAACGTCAATGAGAATTTAATATTGTGATTAAAAAAAAGTTATCTGAATCAAACTTTCACCACATGAAATATTTAAAAAAAGTAGCTTGAATTTTTTTGTTTTGTAAATGTAATTTAAGTAACTAACATTTGCTTTTTATATGAATGGTTTAAAGACGAAATAGCTAGTAAATATTCAACAGATTAAATTGCTATGTTTGCACATCGCCATGTTATATGTATATAAACTGCATGCTCTATATAATAACAGTTTTTTATTTGGTTTCATTTGATGGACACAATATTTTTAGTAAAAATGCTACGGTATTAACATAGGTTCACGTCATCCCTTGGATTATAACAAATTAAACCTATTACACACGCCCGCAAGAGCGAGCCTGCGGTCTTTGGCGATACGTTCGCATTGCACTTGGTTGCCGTTCCGTTGACGGGAAGGTTGGGGTTCGAATCATGGCCGGGTGCTCTAAGGGGGTGTTTCCCACACGTGATTTTCCCGACATATCTGAATTATAACAATGGTGTATCTTCTATTAGCTACCATCTTCATTGTCATTCCTTATGCCATGTCGTCAATAACCCTTCAAGATATGTTCTAATAAAAACTATTCACATGCACGCAAAGCGTATTTTATTTCAGGCATCTGAGCTTTGATTCTAACCAGATGTTCTTAGTTGTTATGCTCCTATTAATCTGTAGTAAGTAATTTTAAAATAGGATTACTGTCTGCAGTTTTACCTAAGTCCTGTCTTGCGGCACAATCAACCAATCGTTGGGGAGTTGCAGCGTCAAGGACATTGCTTTCATAAACCACCTTCCTTACAGAACTAAAGAGATTAACCCAAGTTTTCTCGTCAGCTGACATGAATAATAAACGGAATTGCTCCTTTGCTCTACAAATAGGATGCCCCTTTGGTAAAGACTAACTAGCCTAAAGTTTATTGATCACTTCATTTCCTACCGCTCACTGAAGTAACAAATTTAGCAAACATTCCCTTTTGATGTTTTCTCGATACCAGGGAACGAGAGGTAAGAAAGTGGTGAGGCTATAAATTTATTAATAACAAGCTCACAAATTAGGTTTTGGTTGCACCACCCAACTAACTACTCCATGATAATGTTTCGTCTGTAAAGTCTTTTCTAGGCGTCTTGGGTCTTTTTTTATAATGATTGCAAAATTAAACCAAAAGCAATTACATATTAATTCGCCTCGCAAATATGTTTTATCAATTTTACAAGTGATGTAATTAGACGTAAATTATCAAATTGAGAAAAAAACTTTTTGGAAGAGTTCCAATTTTCATTGTGGTAGCCAAATCTGTTCCTATCACTCTTTCCTGTATGGATCTTCCTCAAAAGACAAAATATGTTTTCCTTAAAGAGTTATTGCGTCACTCTCGTACTATACTGGCCTGCTGATGACGGGGAGATCGGGTTTCGAATCCCGGTCGGATCTACTTAAGGTGGTTTTTCCTAGTAAAATAAAAGTTTCCCACTCTCCTTCCATGCAAGTGCGGGTAGATTACCTCTGAATTCTACTTTCCTCATTCTTGCCCCTTTATAGTATTACTGATCATAATATACGCGTATAACCTGAATAGGTAGTAAGACACGGGGATAAAAAAAAAGGAGTAATTGAACTTCTGACCTCTCCGAATCATAGTGTTCGATATGGTGCAAATGTTGATATAACTCCTCCAACAATAAATCTGTGTCATGAATAAACTGATCACGAAAAGTTAGATTTGCTGCATAAAGAGTGTCAGATATAACACAGATTGGAGTAGAAAATCCGATTAGAACGCGCGATATCGCATTGATAACGTTTTCGAACACTGTGTGCTACGCACAATTTGACAGATGGTGAAGTTGAGCGCGACAAGGATGCAGGAGATGTGTACGTGGTTGCGGCTCAAGGGCCGGGCGGGGACGCCAAACAGAAAACCTTCCTAACCTAACCGACTTAACCTAATGTAGCCTTGGCGTTATAGTGGAGTTGCTAAGCATAACAATCGTTCACTTTTTGATACTAAAATGAAATTTGACATACTTATTGATCTTGTTTTTTATGGTGAATAAAATAGGATATTGTGCAACTGTTAAAAAAAGTTCTATTACATCCACCATCTTGAAAAATAGCAACTTAAAACAGTTTCTGGCAATTATCTCGCAGAACTTTTACTATACAAAAGTGTTTCTTATAACAACATATAAAGAGAAGAAAATTGTCTACAAAACACGTTTTTATAGTTTTCTTTGTAATCCTAACCTCTCTCGTAAAGTCTCTTAGTGAAACGTTTGGGATATTATTACCATTTGTGGAGTTTACCTTCAAAATATTTTCCTATCATGCCCAGGCTACGTTAGGTTTGGGGATTAATTTAATATTTTCCAATTATATGGCGTTCATATATCATATAAACGGGCAATCCCGCCCGGGAGTAAAATTTATCTCGGGCTGCCCCTGTGCTCACCCCTACTGCGCGTTGTGTCTTTAATCGACGAGGGAATTGCATTATTACTATTGGGGCAACAGCGTTGCCATTTTCTCGTTTTCGTGTGGTCAATCTTCCTACAAATATAAGACAAGTTTCTCAACGCTGGTTAGTCGAAGTTGCCAGTACCTCCTTCTTACCCCAGCACACCACCTTCAGACATAGCTGAGAGCGAGGAGATTTGGCAACAGTTAACCGAGATAAAGCGAAGATGAAGCTTTTCTCCATAAGACCGGCAGTTCCCTCAGCATTGATATTGGGTGTAGCAAACTGAATATATTTACAGTCCAATTTTCACAGAAACTTATCTGGCAATTTGAAAAGCTACTATATCTACTTTTACGTATTCATACGTCAAGCCTATATCTTAAGATATATATATATATATCCAATACTTATAAAATAACGTAAGATAGTAAAATGGAATATGCGACAAAACGTACCAATAAGGTGGAAGGCTACCTGCGAAGGGTATTCTAATGACTCTTGACTATTTACCATGCGACAAAAGTACCATTACGTACATAGAAAATGCATAGAAAAATATTTGCCGAAATAATGTTTTTCTTTAGCTCGGCTGATTTCTATCACACTTTAACCAGGCTTTGGACTGGCAAAATGACTATAATATATATATATATATATATATATATATATATATATNCTCTGCCTTGACCACAGATCTGAATTGGATTTTAAGTAAATTTTAAGCAGTGATAAATCAGAATATACAGACGTAGTCTGTACTTGAAGTATATTTGTTCGATTCCTCTCAATGTATGTGGCATCGTGAGGAAAGAATACGTGACAAAACGTACCACTACATACATAGAAAATGCATAAAAAATATTTGCCGAAATTATGATTTTCTTTATCTCGGCTGATTTCCATCACACTTTAACCAGGCTTTGGACTGGCATAATTTATATATATTGTTTATAGTCATATTGGCATGTTTAAAATAAGCTGTGGTTTTGTGTGTGTGTGATTTTGATTTTTTAGTTATGCTAAAGCAAGTATTTTTTCAGTCTCTTGATAGTTCTTCTGATTCATTCATCCCCAGACAGCATAGAAAGTATGAATAGTTCTTGAAACAAGCTTAGAAAGTCAAATGTACAAGCTTGTTTCAAGATTATACTTCAAGATATATTATAAAACAGGGTGAAACGTTACCTTTGTCGTGAAGATTGCCTAGAATATCGCTGTAAACCTTGGTAATTGACGTGTCTTCTTCTCGAACCCTTTTCTTAGCCTCTTGCATCCACTCCTTCACCTCTAACTGAGCATCGTTCGGGACTTTACAAACGTGATTACTCGAAGGGCCACTAACCACTTTATTATAACCTAACCTAACCTAACCTAACGGGGTTAAACCGGCCAGCCACTGGGGGTGGGGGTTAGGGGCGGAGAAGAGTTCAAGTGGTACGTTATGTCGGGACACCAGTAAAATGTTATCAATACTATCCCCCAAAAAAGTCAATATTTTATAAAAGATCTTTCTTATTAAAATTGGACCGTACTTAGCACTCTCACTAACTTTTGCGGTATTGCGCAAACACGCAACACGCACTGTGGAACTTCAGACGTAATGTCTGGCAAAACCGTTGCAATTCTCGCCTGGTCTAAATTATCGCTGATAAGAAGGTTCGAATCTTGGTTGGGTGTACTGACGGTGAATTTTCTTTATTAGTTTTCCACTATCTCCACGCAAATGGGGGTACATTTCCTAAACGTTCTTCTTAAGTCAACAACTCCTAAAGTTGGTTTGATGTGATTTCTATTCATCTGGATTTAGGCATGCACTCAACCCTCCGTCTGTTTAGTGCTGCCCCCACCATCTGGTAGAAATCCAATGTAGGCTACTAGGAGAGTCTAGAAAGTGTGGTGGATCTTCGTTGCTTACCACATTGAATTTCTATAAGCGAGCACTAAAAGAGCCAACCAATTTTGACGGAAAGCTGTTTGAATATACCTTACAGGGTTTTTTATATGCCACAATCAACATGAGACCGAGGATTTTTACTTCCCCTCTGAAGAAAGTTATGCTACGGATTTTTATTTCTCAATAAAAATCCGTTGACCTTGGCTGGGTTTGAATCCTCGAACATCGGATCCTGAGGCAAGCACTTGACCCCAAAACCACCGAGCTCGACTTCTAAATGTTATCAGTGTAAAATCTAAATATGGTTATAGTCCTGATAGGTGGTAAGACGACCTCAGAGAGAGACAAGTGGTGTACCCACAATGCAAGAAACCCAAGAACTGGAACTGGCGAGATGAAAGGAATATTGTTGAACTGACCTCGTGCGAAAAGGTTCCCTCGACATGAAACGAGAGTTGCTTGCTCGCTCGCCCATGTCGATGCAGACATTCCTAGCACTTTAGGTGTTGTCGAGCTAAACTTAGCCCAAAAACAAGCTGGAGCCAGGGGTGGACCGACACTCGACACTCAATCACAATTTCAAACGATTGACAGTTTCACAGAGGAACTTCAGTGACTTACAGACAAGCTGGAGCCAGGGGTGAACCAACACTCGACACTCAATCACAATCTCAAACGATTGACAGTTATCACAGAGGAATTTCAATGACTTCTATTCTTGAACTAAAATCATTTTGGACTCAAAACGGATACCAGACTTTTTCTTTAGTACTTATTTATTTAATATAAATCACTGTTTTTTTAAATTCCCTTTGCAATAGATTTAGAAATGGTTTGTGTATTTCTAAACTCCCCTGTTTCCAAGGAGATTTGTACATTAAAAAAGGCTGGTATGCTGACGTCACTAACGTCTTAACACATTCCGTTTACAATGAAAGGTATCAAGCTTACCTAGCGTGGTTCCACTATGGTGCAGCTTATACGATAGGGCCATCCATCGTGTAATCCGAGAAGATTGGAGGACAGTTTCTAAGATATGAGTAAATTATACGTTTTTTAAATCACCTACTTCTTACAACCGACCTACGAGACTTTAAAACATGGGAATACGAGCCATTTTACCTTACTCCTCGACCTACATCATACTCCAGAGACGTCATATCCACCGCTACTGCATTTATTAAATCCGTCACCATTTCATACTAAGCAAGATTCAGTCAATGTATTTTCGACTTCAAACATCTTTCTTTACTTTTTTCCCACTCGAGTGTTTAAATATACCGACAAACATGACTTTGATATTACCTTTATGACCAGGCGTGTGTTCACATCTCATTGCAACCGTTTTACAATTTTATCTCCAATATTAAATCATATATTTTTCAAATGAACGAATTTTTTAAGGCCCTAAGCCATTTTTTTAGCAGAGCGTTTTACTACCCGTTTGGGTTAAACGCTGATGCCAAATGCAATTTATCAAAGTTGTACCTTTAGTTTTTCATTACTATCGCTATTTTGTAAACCTAAAAGTCAAGTCAAGTCCTAAATTTAATCCAACAATATTTTAAATATTTGTATCTTTATCATGAATATATTATTTTTGACAAGACAAGATTTTATTTATTGTTTTTTGTTAATGTTTCAAAATTCTCTATTTAATCCAACAATGTTATGAAATGTCAATGATTAGATTTGTTTTTTTATGCATAACCTCTATCAGATAGGGACATTTTACAAGTCAAATTTCACTTTTTTTTAAATTGGAAGTGTACATATATATATAAATTTATATATATATATATATATATAAATTTAATCTAATTTGCAAGTCATTATTTCCATAGTATTTTTAAGTCACCCCACCCATTGTTAGAATTGTTACCTGTGTACAACACATGGTCGATCCTGGCTCACTGGGACAACAGTGAGAACTGCAGTAGGCAGCTCCGGGAGGCCGGGTTCGACTCGGAAGGGAGTGCTCGGTTGTGTAACAAATATTTTGGTTCAGGAGAAGGTTGAAGCAAGGTCAGTTACCCAATACCAGTCCCTCTCCGATTGTGTGTGCTGGAAAAACAATATCAATAAGATTATTAATTTATTATTATTATTATTTATATTTAAAATTTTCAAATTTCTTTTACACTATCCATCTTGACTATCCTCACTTGGGGGGTAGGGATGAAGAAATTAGAATTTAGAGAAAATACACCTGCATTTGCGTGGAGGGAGACTAGAAATACATCCAGGGGGAACATGATGTTACAAGCAGGTAAAATAGGAAAAAATGACAGGAAATTTAACAAATACTAGAAAAAATCGCTTGTCTAAAAATAATTTATTTCACAATAAAACAAAATATTACTTTTTTTTTCTCTATTAATGAAAAAAATGCATTGCCCAGATTGGTGTTCTAACGTGAGTTGTTTGTTCTGTGGTCGTTTTTATACCATATTTACACAAATAACACAAAAACTGAAAATACTGGAAAAATAACTTATGAAATATGAAAATGTTGTTGTTAAGTAGGTGCTATCATTTATTTTTAGTGTGATCAATATAATGATTGGAATTATTGTCATTCATTAAGGAAAATTGAAAAATAGATAACCAGAGAAGATTGAAAAATGTTTGAAAACGGGGGGAATTTTATAATTAAAATACTAAAGCCAACCTCAATTCACCCGACTGCGATTCGAAACTCTATATCGCTGTCACTGGCAGGCCAATCCAGACAAGGTAAACGCCTTGGCCCGCGGAACGACCAACGATGGTTAGTGAAAGTGGATTTAGTAACTTTTGGCCGGTCAAATAAATCCAAACCCGCCTCTGTAACCGATTGGTGTGAAGACGTCTCTCTCGCAATGAACTGGACTGGACTGTCGACGAAGGGGATATTGTGGTTTCAAATAGTGGGGTGTTTTTTCCCCACTCTCCTCTACGCAAATGCGGGTACGTTTACTCTGAAATCAAGCTTCCTCATGACTAACACATTAGCGTAATTAGTACAAAAGCGTATTGCACGAATTAATATTAGAACGTGGGGCAAAAAAAAACGTTTCTTACTGAATGCTATAAACAACGTGATAGATAGCCTTATTGTTTCTAATTGTAACATGTTTCTAGTTGACTACTTATGTGTTACCCTAAATAACCCGCACCGATGAGTGGGCAAGTGTACAAAGGCGTTAGTCTTGTTGTTTGATTTATCACCTCGATCAAAAATCGGACCCATGATGCATTTAGTCGAGTAAACTGATGCGCCACCCACCAACCGACCCCATGGTGCTCGGAGATACTTGTCCACCGTGTATTTTGGTAGCCCCTGAACCTCGCAAGAGGTTATTTGTTTACTTGGGATCTCTACGGCTATAATGTAGCAGTGCAGACATCCCTACACTAGGCACCAGTAAACAATACGTCAAGTGCGTTTACGGCTCTGCGCGCAGACTGTTAACTGATGTCACTTTGGCCTAGTAACGTCTCTTCGCGAGAAGGAGCGCCGTTTCAAACGTTTAGAGGAGCTGCCACTGACGTCTCTTCGAAAGAAGGAACGGTGTTTCAAACGTTTAGAGGAACGCCCACTGAAGTTTCTTCATAAGAAGGAACGGCGCTTCAAACGTTTAAAGAAGCTACCACTGACGCCTCTTCACGAGAAGGAACGGCGTTTCAAACGCTTTGAGGAGCTTTTGTTGACGTCTCTTAGCGAGAAGGAACGGTGCTTCAATAGGAGCGTTGGGAGGAGCTGTTACTGACGTATCATTGCGACACAAAAAAAATTGAACTTGAGACGTTGATAAAATTACCGTCGACGTTTAATGACCACTTGAAACAGAAAAGTGGTTTAACAACTACGGTCTAGAAAACTGGGATTAACAACTGGAGGGCTCATGGTGCTAACAACATGACACACCGTCTATCCGTAAAAGCTGGCATCATTTTCGCCAGCAGATGGTGGCCGTTCGGTCGGAATAACTCAATTGCTGGCTGACGCCATGGCTTTTTTTTTTCGTAATATCATCTGTATCTCGGCCTAGAACCAAAACAATTTTACTGATTGGGCTAAAAATTGGTATATAGGGTTTGTATAGGGTATATATACATATATATATGTTTAAAAAGAAAAAACATATATATATATGTTTAAAAACACAAATATACAATATTTGGTAGCATGCATGTGTTTTAAGAAATCATATTCGTTTTACAAAGATGCAATTTTTTTAAACTCTTGTACCAATACCAGAATATAACAACCCTGATTTTTATAGAAAGCCCACTTTCTACCACCAACATTTATTGAAAGTCAATAAAATTTGGCATTGTATAAATGTGTTTTACTTAATTTATTAATTAAAAAGTTATCAAACGCTTCCAATGTTGCTTCCTCATGGATTACTTTGTGATTTATATTTACGTTATTAATTAAACGGACTAATAAAATAATAATGAAGTTATAATATTTGTATTTACACCATTGTGACAATATGAGTTTCCACTTTTCAAATAATGGGCTTCCTATTAAAATCAGACCTTATCTTAGTACAGGTAATTAAATGAGGAGGTTGTACTGGCTTCTGCATGGAGAGGGAATTCATCCCAAGTGCCTCTGCTCGGGAATGAACCCTCGCCTCCTCATATTCAACACCACAACATTAGCTTAGGGGCTACCTCTTTCGAAGAGTGTGTTACTCTAAGGGCCAGTTTCATAGTCATATTTAGTACGCCTCAAGTGCGGCGCTATACTAAATACAAGACGTCACCTACCTGAAATTGAATGGAATGGGCCAGTTTCATATGCGAAACTGGCCCATTCCATTTTGGTCTAGGTAGGTGTCGTCCTGTATTTAGTATCGACTCGCACTTAAAGAGTACTAAATTTGACTATGAAACTGGCCCTAAGACAGAATCATAATTGAAATTAGTTTTGTAATTTTTTAAAGCTTTAAAAAATAGCTATGTATATATCTTATTACATTTACTAAATTGAACTACAGCAACGATAGCTCTGTTTATACTGATAAAAAAGGTGGCTTTTGCCAGTATTATCATCTTTGGAGGTTTTTTTTTCTGATTAGGGTATTTGACATGCACTTTTTAACCAAAAATTATATCAGCATACGAGTGACAAACCAATAAAGATGTAGGGAACGCGAGAAAAGGCCAGTGTGTTTGCACTTTTTGTTGCAAAACATTTTTTTGACCAAAATAAATCAAATATTGTTTCAGTACAAACATAGAATTTAATTTTCTTCTCATGTTGATATCAACAGTTCCTGAATATCCATCATGAGAATAGCGGCATTATATGTCAAACTTTTTGAATGAGAGAAAAAGTTGTCATTAAATTTCAGGATATCCTTGACGGATGTTCAAGAACGGTTGAGGTCACCATGCGAAGAAAATTAAACTTTTTCTTTCTATCAGTTAATATTTGATTTATTTTGATAAAAAAATCGTGATATAAAAATTGCAAAAACACTAACCTTTTCTCGCGTTACCTCCCCCCACCCCTTAACTTAGGACAATACGCCTTATACTACAGTCCAATTTGCTTATGAAGGAAGGCCTAACACATGTAAAAAAGTATTTTTTTCAATCACTCTAATGTAATCCCTGGTTCAGGCTCTGTTTCTAAGCTATTTGTCCTCTAGGAAAATTGAGAATAAATATAGGTTAATTAAATGTGTAACTGTTAACTATTTAAATAATAATCATCTAATGTATGCTGCCTATTTTAATATGTTTTTGTCATTTTGGGCTTATACAATTTACTATTTATTTCAAAATAACAATTTTGAAATGTATTGAGTTTGAAAGATTAATAGTTTTTACATTTTAACGTCGGTACCAAACTATGTACACCCTACAATTTTGTATTTGGGTTAAAAGTTTTTAGATTTTAATATTTTCCTAATTTCAAATAAATAAAACTTTCTCTTTTTGAGGTATGTTCTGATGCATACCGGTAATTTTGTGTTCTTAATTTATCGATTCTTTTGAATTGTTGCACCTTCATTAAAGCGTTTACTTAATATCTCATTCCGAAAAACTCAAGAGGAGTTACGCAACGCCCTTGAAACTAAACTTTAACCTGTTTTCCTTAAGCTCCCGCCCTAAAAAAATAATCTTAACTTGAATATTTTATTTAAAAAAAATTCGTCTTCTTTGAAATTGTAGTTAACTTGTGACCTTTTTTTTTAAAATAGGAATAATGAAGTCGTCCATTTTAATTATCCTCGTGTATTAAGGGTGGAGTGTTTGATGGACACTAATTGATGTCATAGGAACCTTTGTTATAACTGGAAGGAGGTGGGGAAGAGAGGGAAAATATGCCTTTGATATCCGTAACTTTTGCCGCCCACTTTCTTTCCGCTCAACCTTTTTCTCTGACGGATCCTACACAACTTTGACCCAATTAAAATTAAATTTGACGCTCCAATTGATTTTTTATTTTAATTTTTAGACCTGGCTTAACCTTGAAAAATAAAACGTAGATTATTTCAATCCAACATAACTAGACATAATATATCTAAAAGGACAGCTATCATAATGAAATAGGTCGTATAGTTAATGAATAGTCGCAAAAAAAACCTTAATTCCACCAAAGTTGAATATATATATATATATATATATATATATATATATTTTTTACGTTCAACACGCTTCAAGCTAAGTGGTAGAGTGATGTTTAGAGAAAGTGACTCCTATTCGGATGTCGAATGGTCAATGGCGTCACTCTCACAATAGACTGGATTGCTGATAACGGGGATATTGGGGTTCAAATTCCGGTTGGGTGTACTGAGTTTTTTTATCAATGGCTCTCCATTCTCCCTCAATGCAAATATGGGTACACTTCCTATAAATTCATACTCCCTCATCCCTAGCACATTAGCGTAATTAGTACTTAAACGTATAGCCTGAAATAGCCGTAATATGCGCTGCTAAAAAAAAATAGAGGAAGTTCACCCACACTAGTGTGGGGAGAGGTTGAAAACATCCTAAAATGACTGTGTGTGTGTGTACTTCACCGAGATTCGAACCTCGACTTCTTTATATCCTTTTATAGTGATCCCGACACCTTGCATAGCCTGACCATTTATGTGGGTCGAATGGATGTTAAAACAAATGCTAATGACACATTAAAAATATTCCAGGACAAGAATTCAACACCTAAACACAATTTTCCAAAAAAAATTAATTCCAGCTTGTCATAGTATTTTTGAAAGAAATGTAATATGCCCACTGATAAGTTGAGGCACTCTCGCTTCGATCCTAAATAGTCCCCGTATTTAAACTCTTATCTTGTACTCCCTGAACATAGGGCCAAAACTCCATATAACTTAACCTAAGACCAATCTAAGGGACCAGATAGGTTAATATATTTCTAGGGACACCCAAACATAAGTGTTAAATTATTTTGACTACCAGCTTGGATATAACTTTGGTCTTAGAGTTTGTTCATGATAGGTTTTTACCTGGATGACAGTTCAAAAATCATATTTTTAAGTTTTGGGTTACCAACACTTGTAAAAAATCATTGGTTTGTTACATATGTTAAGCTTTTTAATTACATGCTATATTTAACATTTAAAATAACGTAAACTTAAGTTTTCTCACAATATTTAATTACTTTTAATCATTTCTTTCTACCCAATCCGAAACAATATTTTAAACATAATTAAAAGTACTTATTCTTCATTTAGTAATGTTATCTATAATGTGTAATATAGTGCATACATCAATACCTTTTAATACAGGCATCGTATTTACTTTGAAAAGAGAAAAAACTTTTAATTAATTTAATATATAATAAATTATTTTATGATTATTTTATCGCATTTCAAAATATATAACTGAATAAAATATTTTCATCCATAGCTTGTGTGCATCATTGTAAATAACTTGTTTCCGTCATGTTCAATCATATGATTTAAATTCGCCGGTCGCCATTTTGAAGCTATGCTCGTAAGACCTTTTGTGAAAGTGCTGTGAATAGTAATATTTTTAAGTGGAATAGAACGATAAATAAGCTTTGTTCCCGACCTCAAATAAATATGTAAATAATACTGGCATAAATTACTGTGGTTAGCTATCACATTCATACATTATCATATGCTTTCATTACATTTATCCAAAATGACAGGTGTCAGCTATTGGCGTTGGGATGCATTAAGGACTATTCCTAGTAACTTTTTTAGTTGTCATCCAAGTAAACTAAGGTCGTGAATGTACTATACTATAGGTACGTGGCTTACAATCCAGAATCTTACTGTGTATAGTCCGAAGTTTGATCCTGACCCAATGAGTTTGTTTTTTACCTTTGACAATCTGGTTTTCTATCCTCTTTACAGATTAATGTGGAAATTCTCTCTCCTATTTATCTTTTTATTAATTTAGACATAAGTCATCCATTGATGACATCATGACACAATAAAAAATATAATAAAAATTAAATATAACCCTGGTAGTTGTGATCTGTGGAACTAAACTTACTTCGCACTAGACCGCCTTTCATAGAAAGAGTGGAGTTTGAATTCCGTTGTGTTCATTAGAGGATGGTTTTTGACATGCAATTTTCAGCTTTTCCCATCATCCCATTCTATTTCGGATACAATTCCTCTTAATCTATATCATTCCTGCCCTTTAGATTAAGATGCTAAACTTACACATCAAAAATTAATAAAGTAAATAATGTAGTTGACTCAATTGAACAGAATCCAAGATAAAACTTATTTGGTAACTAAACTACCAACTTTCAGTTAGGCTACCATTTGATCTCCATGACCTAGTTTTTTTTAACAAAATAATATTCTCTCTTACCTGTTGAAATATAATGACTGCATTAAACTAGATAAAACTCACCAAACGCCAGCTCTTCGGTTAGAGGTGTCATCCACACAGTATTTTATACTCCCGATGGCTATAAACATGAGATCATGCGTGTTTTATTAAAATACGAGCTGAAAACGTAGATTTCATGTTTTAATCGCTGTCATATTTTTCTGTGTTTTATGTATCAATATCATGGTTCGAATATTTCTCATTTAAATTTTATGTTAAATATTATTTTCAGAGTTATAAATTTAGCAATATAAGTCTGTAGTACTGTCATTCTTCAAACTTTTTTTTTTAAAAGCCGTATAGTTTTACTAGCTATATTAAATAAAAGGTTTACTGGGTATTTATGGTTTTATCTTTGCTGGAGCTGAGGTTGATCCGCCAGTTAATCTCGCCGCGAGGTGTGTTACCAGTTTTTGGTAGAAAGAGGAGTTTAAGGTGGGGATATAGTAAACGCGAGTTAAGCCCCGTGTTTTTACAGTTGTCATGGCAAAATAATTTTTTGGTCGAACTAAATCAAATATTTCTCCAGTACAAACAAAGAGTTTAATTTTCTTCACATGGTGGTATCAAGAGTTGTTGAATATCTGTCAAGGGTGTCCTGGAATTTAATGACAACTTTTTATTTCGTTTAAAAAAAGTTTCTCATAAATGGCTAACATGCTCAAGACAAGTATTCAACAATTATTGATATCACCAGGTGAATAAAATTAAGCTATGTTCCTACTGGAGCAACATTTTATTTATTTTGACCAACAAAATGTGTTGCTATAAAAACAGTGGCCCTCTATCGCAGTCCCTACATCCCCACCTTAAAGTTGATTGTAATGAAATGCGAGATAAGGACAGAATTGTTGTAATTTTTGTAACAAAAATAGTTTTTGGGGCTGAATAAACAAAAAAAAAACAGTGTTTCAGTATATACGTTTAATTCAATTTCATACACCTAGTAATATCAACAGTGGCATTTTATGAGAAACTTTTTTTAATTCCAAGGTGCCGATGACAGACAACAGTATAAAGTTCATGTTAACGTATCTATAGAAGCAATATTATGTTTAGTATTGTGCAAAAAAAAAAATTGTTACAAAAACTGAAGAAAAAAAAAACACTGGCCTTAACTCGCATTTTCTTCCATCCCACCTTAAAAAGAATCATTAAGTACCTAAACAAATTAGTTTTTATTGCCCTATTTATTCGTGTGCCTAAGCTCCGGTTCTAGCTTGTATTAACCGTAACCTATTTGTCTTATGGGAACAAGAAAGGGAGAATATAATATATTAGTCTCAAAAGATAAAGAAAACTTACATTATGGAAACAAACCACCTGTAAGAAATTAAAAACATCTACCTTGACCCAGTGGGCTTAAGAGTAAAATATATCACAGAAATAGTGTGGGCTACTTAGGCATTATTGTTAATTTTATGATGATATGGAATGTTTGAAATATAATTGGTATTTATAGCTCCGTGATCGAGCGCCAATTATTATGATATGGAATTATTCACCCCGCGATTGGGCGTCAATAATTATGATATGGAATTATTGGACTTATAATATCCCCGCGATTGGGAGCCAATTATGATGATATGGAATTATTGTGATATAACTGGTATTTGTAGCTCCGTGGTCGAGCGCCAATTATGATAATTAGGAATTATTATTATTATTATTATTATTATGTAATAGATACAACTGTTGATGTTGCACACAATTTATTGGAATGATTATATCTTCTTATACACTTTTATTTAAGATACAAACTATGTAACTGTCTGTTTATGTGACTTCTCTCTTTCTGTCGTCGACACACACTCTCTTACCAGCACGTTCTCTCTACGTATGTCTACTCTATCTATTTCACCGGCACTCTCTCTATATTCATACGCACACACAGCTTATATGCGACGTGCCCCTTGCCCCTTGGAACTCTCGTGACCAGTGTCAAGACCAACCAATCAAGGGCGTCCCTGCGACAGGTGTTTTAAAGGCTAGCTTCCTATTGGATATAGGGAGCTGGCTTCTCTTGCTTGTTTGGTAAATATTTCGGAGTGAAATTTTGAATATAAAAAATAAGTTTTAATGGTGCAATGCTTCTAGATTATTCTTCAAAAGCACACGATTCTCCATGGATGAAGTCTTAAAAGGATAATCTACATACGATACTTTAAAGAAAAATACCTTCATCCATGACTTTTTAAATATATGAGAGCGGTCAAAATCAATATCGTTACAATTTAAACAACTTTTTAGGTGCTAAATAATCAATATGCTCTAAATGATTTTAAATGAGCTTTTACTATAGTAATATAATAAATATATAATTCTAAATGGTTAACAAGATGGTATTTTCTTTAACTTTCACTAAAGTATTCTAAAATATAGAGCGGAAAGTTTTCGTGTGGGTGAAATTAATATTTGTATAAATGTTTATATACAATTCAAGATTTAGTTCAGGTGTAGACCTATAGCTATGAATTCAGCACAATACTTATTATAAACATTATTTTATCGTGTGTATATATTTAGATAGGTGGACATGGTTTTAAAGTATACCAGGCTGTATGTACCCTTCTTTCGCTCTTTTATTTTGCTACGATAATAAAGAAATTTCTTTCGTATTCTACAATGAAAATAACCCTTTAGAAATTAATTTTAAAGCGCCTGGAATAAAATTGCTCTTCTTAGTTTAATTCTCAAAGGATATAGTGTGGATGAATTCGAGGCTGGCGGGAAGTCGACAGTCTAAGTAAAAACGCTTCTCAGCCACGCGAGATTGTCTCCAACTTTATACGCCCACCCTTTTGCCTGTCTTTGGTTTAGTTAGCTCCAAGCAATTTGGAAGAAAGGGGGTAAGGCCGAATGGAAATAATTGATAATAAGAGAAAATTTACAAACTTCCGTTCTTTCACTAGCGCTTGAATTTAAATTAATACTAAACTTCCCTGTGTATATTAAGACCAAAGCATTGTAAATATTTAAATAGAACCACTCCTAAAATATTCCTTATTGCCAATATAAAATATATAATTTAACTGTTTCAAAAAAATGATACCAAATCTATTTTTTTTAAAAGGAAATGCTTTGTTTTAGTTTGTTACACTCTAGCAAGTATTCATATAAACTGTTCAATTGAATTTAACTAAAATAATCAGCTTCGTTTAGTATTTATTTATATACATTTCATACACATTAAAAAAACTCCACGTAATTAAATCTCAACTAAGAATAGCTATCAACGCATTTTAATAAAAAATATCGTATTAGATTACATTTACAACAGTAATTTATTCATTGTACACCATGCAATTTAAACTAAAAAAAGCCATAGAATCTTGTGTTGGCTTAAGCTTCTTTGTCTTCCCCCCCCCCCCTCCCTCGTTTCCCCCGAAGCCCGTTGGGGTTAGACCCGTATATATTAATTGCGCTGATGAATTAGTAATAAGGAAGGTATTTAATTTTGCACACCGCATATTACTATCCACTCGGGCTCTCCGTAAGGAAGGAAGGTTTAATTTTAGAAGACATATACCCCCATTGGCTTGGAGAGAGAGTAGGACAATATTTAGGGAAAACCTCCCTGAGTACACCCGACTGGGATCGAAACATGTTTTCCCCGTCATCGGCAGTCTATTCTATTGCGAAAATAGCGCCTTAGATCATGCGGCCACTGAAGCGGGTCACCTTCTCTCATATATCTTTACTTTCTCGTATAACGAAAATAATACAATGATGAAAATTATAAATCTCTAGAATATGATGGATTTTTACATTTTATCTTCCCCCTGGGACTTACAACTCTTGGCTATTTACCTGTCTGTCTGTCTATCCCTTGTTTATACTTTGGCGTTTGGCCGAAATGGTTTGATGCGTTTTGTTCTGACTTGCTACATAAATGTTAAATAGTTAGTTATACTTCGAGTCGACTACATGATTTTTATTCTAGATCTAAAATTAAGGGTAGTTTACTCACAACTGATTTTTGAAAATTTGAAATTTTTCAAAAATGCCCATAAAGATTATGTTCATAACTGATATTGAGGATCGTTTTATGAAACAAATAATATTATTCACTTATTTTTCGGGTTAAAGTATACAAACTGCTCTAAATGGTCCCCTCAATAATAACTGTACGTACAGTCGATTTGGCATAGGAGTGGTAGTAACTGATAGCCAGCAGAAGACGTATAAACGGTTAAAAGAAAAACATAATTAAAAACAAATAGTTTGCTGTGAAAATGTTTACTACCAAAAGTGACAACAAATTAATATATTGTCATCCAGACCATAATGGTTCGGCGAATGGATACACGAGAGTAGATCTGGTAAATTTTTCTAGCTGTCAGCTACCACCACTCCTCTGGATAATGGACTATATGTTTGGGCAGGTATGTGGAAATTCTTCGACCATAAGATACGTTTAGCTTTGACGAGAATATTTCTAAATTAACATAGGTTAGGCTATGAATTATTCATCGACCCTCTGGCACCGGCTTGATAATAAGATGAATTAATTTAGTCATAACCACGCTTTCTTGCGGGGGAGTTTAAACCATGCTTGGATATATGCTCGCGATATAGACAGTTTTATCCCTATTTTCAAGGGAAAAAACTCGCTTTATTTAAGCGTTGTCACGTCGTGCAGAGGGTTAAAAAGTGAGCAGGTGTGAACACATATGAGTAGGGATGGACCTGTTGTTTCAGTAAACTGCACGGAAGTCTAACCTTTGGTCTGGCCTTTGAATGAATTGTCACTAGAATCAAACTCTTTCACTGTTATAATCAAATAACAATATTGGTTAAATATTTGATCTAATTCTTTCGCTGTTTCAATCATCAAAGATTCAAGCTAAAAAAATCTTTAAGAAAAAAGTATGAATACGCTTTTTGAAACAACTGGAAAGGGTAATTTTTAAAAATATTTATTTCACTAAATCTTAAGGCAATTTTAGAAATAATAAATCCCTTGGATTTGTAATAAAAGTAAGTATAGGGACAGTTAATAGAAAATTTCAAAAATTAAACTAAATTTTTTTAAATATTAATTAAAATATAATCAACTTGATTGTAGATATATCTGGATTATATTGAATCAAATTATAGTATCCAAATCAACAACGAATCATTGTAATGATATTTTTTCCTAAAATGTTTTGACATAAAGTTGTATTTTTCTAGTGATTGCTTTTTAAACTGTATAGTTCTAATAACGGTAAATATTTTGAAGAATAATTCAAACGCCTCCGAATTTACACTTGTATCTGAGTTAAGATGAAATATATAATATTATCGGTGCATACGAATTGCGGAACAACTCATCCGAGGTTGGTAATACCCTTACACGAACTGCGGGGTTAAAATTAAATTTATAATGACTTTGTTCAAAATGAAAAATTGAGGTTAGGTTAGGCTAGGCTAGGTTATGTTAGGTTAGGTTATGTTAGGTTAGGTCATGTTAGGTTAGGGGCTAGGAGCTGAATGTGATTACAGGTTGTTCCTAAACTCGTGTACACCGGCTGACAGGTATACTTTATTCTGCAATACAAGTGCGCCCAGTATGATACTCGTATCATATGTATTTTCTTTTTAAATTAGCTGTACGCAATGCCTAAACTAACTTTTCTCGCTGCGTCACACTCACTACCCTTCCGGGCTATACGCCTATGTACAAAATACACTAATGTGTTAGGGATTACCCGCCTCGGTGGCGTAGTTAGCTAACGCGCTAGTTGTGTTGAGTTCGACTGCCGAGGACGGGGAGATCGAGGTTCGAATCTCGGTCGGGTGAACTGGGAGTGGTTTTTCCTAAATGGTTTTCCACTCTACCTCCACGCAAATGCGGGTTCACTTCCTCTATATTCAGCCTTCCCAATTCCTAACCCATTAGAGTAATTAGTACTTAAGCGTATAACCCGAACGGGTAGTAAGACGCGGTGCTAAATAATAATAATAATAATGTTAGGGATTAGGAAGGTTTTTTATTTAGAGAAAATGCATCCTCATTTGCGCGGAGGGAAAGTGGAAAACCATTGAGGAAAAAACCTTAGTGCACCTGACCTCCCCTTCTTTGGTAGTCTGGTCTATTGCGAGAGTAGCGCCTTAGATCATGCAGCCATTGATGCGGGTCGCATGCAGGTATATTAATTACGATAATATGGTAAGTATGGGGAAGGTATAATTTAGAGAAAATATATCCGTATTTGCGTGAAGGGAGAGTGGAAACAACTTAGAAAAACATCCTCAGTACACCGGACTGGAATTTGAACCCCGATTTACGCGTCATCGGTAATCCAGTCTAATAATAAAGTGATGCGTTAGACCATTCAACTGCCGATGTGATTCTACTAGATTAACTAATCATTCATTAAAAATATATTTATGCCTTGTTTATTGCATTTCGCTACAACTTTATGATATACAACGTTCCATCTTTATTGATGACTTAATCCTTCTTTGAAATTTTCTTGAGTCTGCACGCGATAACAAACAATATTTCATCTTAGCTCCCTCACTTACTACAGTCCTATTTTCATAGAAAGAACCTTTCTAACATATATTAAAGTAACTATATTTACTTGCACGTATTCATACATCAAGTCATGTTGTTTATAGCTGTCACTTTTAATCTATATTATCAATAAAATCCAATTCTCATAAATAGGATCTTTTATAAAATATAATATTTTTTTCTGGCCAAAATTGATAATATTTTACTTTGTTATTAGTGTTATTTTATAGGTATTGATAATATCTATCAAAAGTGACGGCTGTCAGATAAGGAAAACTCTTCCTCTTTACATAGCTTTTGTTATGTTGGCCCTGGTAAAACTTTTGGCTCAAGGGCCACATTGAGAATTTATCTGAACGAAAAAGTTTATAAATTTGTTTATAGCTCAGAATTTATTGGTTTTAATAAAAATAGGTTTAAAATAAAAGATTTTTATCTTTAATACACTGAAAAGTTATTTCGTATCTCAAATTGTTGCGGAGAAACTATGAAAATTGGAAAATTTTTCTCATGTTAAGTACCCTCAATGTCTTTTTTATAAGAAAATGAGGATTGCCATATTGTTTAGTGATAAACAATGTCTTGATATAAAATTTAATCAAAATATTTAAAGCCAATTTTGAGAAAATCGATTTTTCTTTCTTTTTTTTGCTCTTCATTAAATTACCCTTAATTCTAGGGTTAGATATCCAATTCGAAAAATTCCTCAGGGTACTTTGTGAAAGCCTTGGATACCAAGTTTGAGCCCAATCGGTAAAATAGTTTCGGTTCTAGCCCGATGTATAGACAGACAGATAAATAAATAGACCGTACTTAATTAGATGAATGCAATTTTTTCATATGTTTCATGATCTCTTTAACGTCAGATGTAAATTTATTTGTCTGGATTCTTAAAAATGCTTGTAAAAGTTTAACAGTTGGTTGTATAGAAATTGTATATAATTTATATATTAAGATTTTTTTAACTCTTAGCATTTTATCACTATTTTGTTTCCCCGTAGATAGATAGTTACAGCTTGTGGGCCGTAAAAAAACCCCACAAGGGCTTATATGCGGCCCGCGGGCCGTAATTTTCCCAGGGCTGAGCTAGACGGTAATGCTTGAAGTTGTGCCAGTTATCAACATCTTATCTTTCACCTCTGTTAGTGTCTTATCGCCTTCACATTGCTAGACGCAACAAGCTTTACAGTTACGTTAATTTATTTGCCTATCCGTTCTATCTCACGGCGTTAAGAGTTATGAAAGAGAAGCGTTGTGTTCATTTATAAATAAAATAATGCGATGTTTAGTTAAGTTTAATTTTTTTTTAACGTGATAACTTACATAAAACCCTATGTAACTAATCCCGCATTATCTTAACATTTTTTGTTGTGACCATATAAAAAAAAAGACTCTATTTTATTAAGATAAATTCCTAACCTTTTGTTTGTCAAAAGTACAAATTTTCGGGTTAAGCGTCGTTAAATATTTTTTTTAAACTTCACACTCAAGATTGATTTGTAACTAGATAAGTAAGATGGAACATTTTGAGTTTTTGAAAATGTATCTCTAATAATTGTTTCTTGGAAATCTCCACATATTTAAATGTAGCTAATCTAATTAAAATATTCAAAGTTTTAAAGTTTACGTTTCAGTTGAATCCATACTAAGAACGTCAACAACAGAAATAATACCTGCCTTTGTGGCTGCATGGTTTAACGCGCTACTCTCGCAGTAAATTATACTTCCGAAGACGGGGAGATCGAGGTTTGAATCTTTGTTCTGAGAGTGGTTTTCCAGTATGTTTGTAAACCCTCCTTTTACGCAAATGCGGGTACACTTCCTATAAATATAACCTTTTTTATCCATATAATCACTATCGTAATTAGCACATAGGCGTATAACTCGAACGGGTAGTAAGACGCGGTGGTAAAAAAATATTTATTGAGTTACAAAAAAGCAGCGATTCCAGTTCTATTCACACACTCACTTATCGACTACACCGCTTGATGGTTGAATGTGTCACTTATGATCTACGTTGGGCCAGATATATAAACACTTCAATAATTTAATAAAATACTTTATGAAATACTTTAAATACTTTATCATCTGGAGTTTCATTAAAATTTTCAGGAAAATTTTAGTCTCTACCTGACACCTTTTCAAACCTAAAAAAAAAAAGTTTGTGTTTGGAAATTGTGTTTATCATGTGTGTGTGAGACATCTAAACATTTAATACTTATACAAGGTATAGTTCTAATATAATACAAAGATAAACAACCAGACCCTATATCGGAAATATACCACTTAGATAAATAGTTTACAGGGCTACATAACCAATTGAACCATGTAGTATAAGGCCATCAGGCAGACGCTCCACTGACTTGAATTAAGTTTTAAACTACTCCCACACACAATGCTACCTTTTTTAAAATTTATTTTAGGTATTTAACATGCACTTTCTGAACAAACTGATCATGCACATGACCTATTAACTATCTTAAATCTAGAACCGACACAACATCCAGTCTCCAGCCGTTAATTCATCACTGTGAAAGGTGAAGCCCACATTTCACAAACAATGAATATTTGGCCACGCCAAGATTCGAACCTGGTACTCTTAGCTCTGCATACAGACACTACCAACTGAGCTAAGATGCCGGACCACAATGCTATTAAGAATCTAATTTAAGGAGGGATGGATTGAAAAAGTAAGTACTAGGAATTTACCGATGTATTTGATAAGGTGGAAAAACAAATCTTAACACAGGCATTAGATAAAGAACCTAGGTTTTAATAGTTGTATTAGGTCACGATTCGTTTTGCCTATTTGGAGTAACTTTCTAAATCTGAAAGACAAACTAATCTATATTTGGCAAACAAGATTTTGAAAATAAGTGATCATTGTAAATAGTTTATATAACTATCTTCACACGGGCTTGACGCAAGTCGAGTCCATAGATTGTATTTTTAAACTAATAAAATATTTATTGAATGTTCGTGGCAACGCATCTTCATTAAGTTTTGAATCCACTTTGCCTGGGAGAGAACGTATCGACAAAGGAACAAACTCCCTTGATTTAAACCTCACTAGCATTTGAGATGGGGAACTTTACGAAACTTCCTCTCTGACCGAGGTCGAGATTTGACCATCCCTCCTCCTCACTCTACCGACGCACTTTGCCGGAGCACGGTCAACCAACAAATCCCCGGCGGCTCAGTCTGTTCTAAGTAGGAGGGAGTAGAAACCAGAAATCGCCCACTCTTGGGAGAAATTCGACAAACAATGCGCAAAACTGGGTTCATTTTCATTGTGTATTTTCGTATTGCTTCTTTTTTTTATTTATTTCATAGCACCACATCTTACTACACGTTCGGGCTATACGCTTATGTACTAATTACGCTAAGGATTTTAGGGATAAGAGGAAGGTTATATTTAGAGCAAGTGTACCTGAAATTACGTGGAAGGAGAGTGGAAAACTATTTTGTAAAACCACCCTTGGTATACTCGACCGGTGTTAAGATTCCAAATCTCCCCGTCATCGGCATTCTAGTTTATTGTAAGACTGACGCCTTATTAACCGGTGAGTTCCAATCTTTTTCAACTTACGGCTGTTGGATTTTATGCCCTTCTTTTTTAATTTAATTTTATTTCCAAACAGTTGTAAGGAGGCTGAAGTAGAAACGTGAAACTAAAAGTTATTTTGTAGTTTTTTTTAAATTTAATCAATGGGTAACTTAATTGGTAAGCGCAAATTTAGCTCTTTGTTGGACTTTGATTTTAATTAATTATTTTAAGGGTTAATTAAACCGAAGTGGAGCTACTTATGTTTTTACAATTTAAAGTTTTAAATATCCAATTTTAACTATTTGTTAGAATAATATTAATTTTGAAACATGTTTAAACTTGGTTTTATATCCGTTCAATCTTCCCCTCAACTTGCAAACCGAGTCCAGCTACCTAACTTAGTTTTGTAGTCGACTATACGCTCTAGCGAGGCTGTCTAATTTGCGCTTCAATGAACTCATTGATTGTGGACCAGGTGAGACTTCGCTGGAAGTACTTGAATATACATGCCAATGGAACTGCCTCGCCCTTCCTTCACCCCTCCATCACCCTCTCCCTCCTTTCCTCATGCTGTCTCAACCAATCATTGCGATTCGTTCAAGTTCTCGTTTCATTTTCATCCTCGAGTAATCCAATTTCAACATCTATCAGGACTTCCCTAGGTATAGTAAATTCCGGGTAGCTTTGACCTTTTTCTGACATAATGAAAAAGTTACTTTGAAACACAGTCTTAGTATTCATCCGCCTCACAAATATGCGCGATCATTTCTTTTATAAGTGAAAATCCTTTATATTATTACCTTACATCACTTGTCAAATTGACACATCTTGATTTTTAAGGCTGAAGAGTTTTAGTGATTTTTCAACTTTTGGGAAAAGCTACGTAACCGTGAACGCATCAGAACCGGTGTTGAGATAGTTGTACATCAGGTGATATGACCAACCACGTTATCCGAGTCTTTGGTTCAAATTGTGGTGGGGGCCGATATTTAGTAGTTAGATGTTGGGAAAGTAGGCAGGATTCGGAGCTTACGATAAGTTTAGTTCCATGCTCCTATTGCACACCTTAAGGTGGGAGTGCAGAAGATGAGAGGAAAGGTCAGTGTTTTTTGCAGTTTTTATAGCAAAACTCTTTTTGTTAAAAGAAATCAAATTTTTCTCCATTTGAAACATTATAGTTTAATTTTCTTTCCATGGTAATCTCAACTGTTAATATCTCTCAAGGGTGTCCTGGAATTTAATGACAACCTTTTTATCTTCATTTAAAAAGTTTGCCATCTAATTCCGCTATTCCCATGACAGGTATTCAAGAACTGTTTATATTACTCTAGGAAGAAAATTAAACTCTATGTTTGTATGTAAGCAATATTCTATTTATTTTGACAAAAAAAAAGTTGTGATATAAAACACTGACTGACCTTTTATCGCGTCCTCTACACTCCCAACTTAAACGTAGATCCTCTAGGTGTGCTCTATTCTCAGTATATTCATACCAATGCGAGTCAATAAAATGAGCTCAACTGTTCAAATTTCTGTTAAAACCCCATATACAAGTTATAAAAGAGCAGCTCGAGAACTACTACATGTTTGTAAATAAAACTATCCGACCGAACTTTCTCTTGATGTCTAAAAACGTAAAATAAGTTTACCCTGTTCCATTGTCCGTTGGTATGTATGTGTGTACCCTTTGTTTATCCCGTATGGAAACATCGTTATTGTTTGTAATATTTGAGTGATTTTACTTGAAAAATATTATTTTTACTTTATATGTTACAACATTCAGTATAAAGATTTTTAATTTTAATAATGATTTTTTTTATTGGCTCACCCAAAAAAAATCTCCCGTTGATATCTAGTTTTATAAAATTTGGATACAATTTTATTTCCCTTCAAAATTGTTTTAATATGTTATGTCAATCAGATAAAATCGTAAATAAATCCCTTTTATCATTAAGACAGAAACGCTGCATAAAATTAGTTTGGTAGTAAAATAGCGTTTTGTATAAATATATATTCTATATAAAACACAAATTTAAAAAAGGGGTTTATCAATGGAAAGGGCTGTGGGTTCAATTTTTGGTTTTGCCAGATTATCCCTTTTTCACGTCAAGTGTCTATTTGTCTCAAGAAACATGTTTGTATTTTCTAAAATTCAACTATATTTAACTTTATATTCAAAACATGTTTTCGAATACTTCTCATGTCTATACATGGCTATGCCATTTATTTCTCCTTGAGTCCGGTAAATATTTCCGCGTATCCACTATAAAGGAGTGCACACAAAGTATAGTGTGTGGAAACAAATTGTGTTAACTTCATTTCCAATCACATGGTTGACGGGTATTACAATAATTCATAAGCTGCTCTTTTCCTTTCTTACACAACAACTGCAAACAACTTTTCAACCCACATACGTATTGCATATGCATATATATCTTCCCCGAAATTTATATTGTAGGCAAAAGGTGTTTTGTTGTGGCTAATTGACTAACGAGCCTCTTCTAGTTAATATACGTAGTGATTCCGAGTAGTGACTAGTATATAATATTCATTTATTCATTGCCATAATCGCGTCGCAAATAAATAGGTTATGTGATCGTTTTAAGTGTTTTAAATATTAAAGAGTGCAAGCAGGAAAATTTCTAAGAAGTATTCGGATACTATTTAATACGCTCTAAATTTGCGTAAACCATTACAACATTTTACGTCTAATGCGTGCTTACCTAATGTTAAACCTTTCTGGGTTTCTCGGAAAATCAAAAAAACAATTCTTGATATAATTAATACTAAAGTATATTTATCTACGTCTTTGAAATTTGCTATGAGGAAAAAAAAGTCACTATCTTACAATATTTTTTTAGACACATGAAATTTGAATTCATACACACAAAAGTGGTATTTTTTAAAATAATTATAATTGACTCAAAAGTACAACAGTATATTTTACAACCATAACCTTTCTTTATTGTAAGCTATTAAAAATATACTTTCTCATAATTTGTGTGTGTAAGCATACTTCCAGAAAATTCTCATATTTTTAATTAAAACTAATTAAACTAACTTATCTGATCAAATTCAATTTTATAGAAACTGTTAATTATTTTTTAGCTACAGTTTCATTTCAAAGAATTTTTTATGAGGAATTAGAAACATTTTTACATTATAATCAACATAATAAGATAACTTTTTTATAAAATTAATAAATTACCACCTTATTGTAGTAAACTTCGTTCAAACCTAAGTCATAACATTTTGTATTACTAATACTCGCTATTATAACTATTTTTAATCGATTCTAGCAATGATAATTTTTACTTTTCAATTATCTAATAAATTTAATGTATGGAACTCCGCACGGACTTTCTCACTCCATTGTTTAAAAATAGAGATATTTACTCAAAACTCTTAATATATGTTAAACGAAATAATATACACTAGCAAGCCCGAGAAAAAATTGCGTTATGCTTACGTTAAACAATTTTTGACTCCCGGATTTAAATTTTATGATTTTCTTTTTAAAGAACTAAAGTCCTCACTAGTATATTTTAACAAAAAAGAAGAATATTGATATTGGGTCCACAATGGTCAATACTTCGTATTAAAATTTCGACTTCCGGTTAAAACTTTCGACATTTTATTAGGGGTTGCACATCTTAAGGTTATCGCATTTTTATTAAATTCTTCATTTATAAATTTAGACCAATAAAAAAAGTAAATATTGATTATTGAGTCTTAAATAATAGCGATAGATCATTGCTGTACAAATATTTCCCCTAAGAGATTAAAGAAAAAAGAACGTAAACTTTTTGAGAGACACACTATGGAATTAGAGAATTATTGCGTTAAAACTTAAGTAGTATCGCTTTACAACTAAAAATCACAAAATTGTATTAATATATTTGCCAATATCTCTGAAACTATTGGTTTTATAAAGATATATTTCAAATAAAAGTTTTTAATTTTTAATAGTACTACAATTTTGTAATGATAAGTTATTTAGTATCTCAAAGAGTTGCGGGGACATGAAAATTTCCGCTTCTGTAAAGTACCCTAAAATTCATTTTCTTCGGAAAATGAAATTAGCCATTTTGTTTATAATCTTAATCAGCGCATAGTTACGAATTATAATCAAAATCGTTAGAACAAATTTTGAGAAAACTGATTTTTTCTCTTTTCGCCCTTTATTAAACTACTTTTAATGTTAGGGTTAAACAGATACACAGACAGACGGCATTGCAAAAACCACCTTTTATCGTTCGGGAGGGTCATGAAACGTTGACATCCCTCAACATTTCGGGTTTGATTTTTTTTTGACGGTCGCAATACTTGTGTTCGAAAAGTTAATAAATATACATATTTTCGTTTAACTTGAAAATTATTGATTTTATAAAAAATATGTTTCAAATAATATATTTGTATTATAAATAGACCTACATATTTGCAATGATAATTAGTAATTTCATATCTCAAATAGTTTCGGAGATATGATAAATGAGAATTTACGCATCAGACTGGAACCCTTAAAGTCATTTTGCCGAAAAAATTAGAGTAGCCATTCTGTTAATAATATTGATCAATGATTAAAAATTAAATTTAATCAAAATCTTTATAGGCTATATTGAGAAAATCGATTATTTCTCTTTTCACCCTTCAGTAAACTATCCTTGATTTAAGGGTTAGATATCCAATTCCAAAAATCCGTTGGGGCAATCCTATGAAAATCCTAGATACCAATTTATAGCCCGATCGGTAAAATAGTTTAGGCTCTAGTCCGAGGTATAGACAGACAGATGGAAATTCAAAAACAACTTTTTCGAATTCGGGGGGGTCATGAAACGTCGAAATTCATCAAAATCTTGAGTTCGATTTTTTCGACGATCACAATACTTTCTCTACCTGTAAGATAGCGAGAAAGTAAAAATGCAACAAAAAACTCAAAATAAACCAAAAAAACACATTATTTTTAATAGAACGAAAACCTGAAATCTTATATCCTTTTTCAGAAAGTCACAGTTTGATTATTTCTCTTCGTCTTTTTTTCAATGTCACTTATCTATATTTTTTTAATTAGTGTTCTGGTTTTATTTCTTCAGGCACTTCTAATCTTCTGTAACTTATTTCATCTCTCTATCGACTTAAAGAGGCGTTTGTAGTTTTTATATTTAAATCACATTCTTGGGTGTACGCAAGGGTTTTTGGCTCTCAAAATCCTACCAGGCGAATACGTGTGCATTTCCTTAAAATGTCCCCTTATATTCCCCTTTATTAAGTAAAATTGTATTATAGTTGAATATATAGCCAAAACTGGCTCAAAATTGTACTAATTGGTTCTAAATAAAAACATAAAATATAAGTAATTTATACTATTTTATTTTTATGATCTGAGAAAAAATAATCCCGGTAATGTTTGAAATTTTTTATTGAACAACCAGCTGGAACTGCCCGGCTTTTCCCGGGTGTAGTAGTTACCAATCTCGGGCCATTTCTTTGGATTTTGGTTGAAATTTTTCTTTGTATTTAAAGTTCAAGTTTACCTTTAGATTTATTGTTTAAATTTCTACTTGGTAATGAATTTAGATAGAAAACTACTAAACACCCTTAAGCGTATAGCCTGAATGGGTAGTAAGACGCGGTACTAAGTATTATTATTATTATTATTATTATTATTATTATTATTACTAGACTCCCTAAACTACTAAGATAATAAATTCAACAGCGCAAACTAAAAGTGAGCAATTATTGGATATCTTTCTAACAGTACAAATCGGTGATCACGCAGTTCAAGTCTTCTGGCTCGGATTTAAATAATATTGGAAAAGTAAAAAAAGAAATAAAAACCCTTAGTTGCACAACCTCAATTTTCCCATAATACCTGCATCACAATTCTGCTTTTATGTTTATTGGTTTTGTAGACGTGTACTGCTGGTCCCCGGCCTAAAGGCATCTGACTAGTAATAAATATAAAAGTAAAGTAAATTCTCAATTGATACATCCCAAAGTTTCTCTACATATAGAAAGCTCAGGATGTTCATAAATCTATGTTTTGGAGCTACCCGCTCCAGTATTCACGTGGCTTAAGACGTCAGGCTCGCACAATTTAAATTTACTTTGAGTACTTTGGTTTATCCCAAGTTTCAGAGTTGTATGGATTTTTTATTTATTTAAGTAATTTGAATCATTAGTCACGCAGTTTAATGAATCAAGCTCGAGATGGATCTAAAAATTTAAAAAAGGTTTCTTTAGTTCCGTATGTAAAGTTTAGATGTTCTAGGTTTATCGGTTTTAATGCTACCCGCACTCTGGATACGCTATTTAATACATAATATAACCAATCACGTGTTATTTCTGTAAATAAAGTGAGCTGTAAATACCGAGGTTTCACTAAATACATTTCCAAAGTTTCAGCATCCATGTTTCTTAGTTTGAAAGCATCCGCGCCGTTGGTTTAAGACGTCATTTTTGCAACAAATCTAAAATTATAAAATAAGATCTAGGTGCACAGCTTAAAGTATATTTAAGGGGGTATAAAGTTTTAAAAAACCTATGTACACATCCACAAATTTTCTTGAATACTTTTGCCTATGTTTAAATGTCTATGGTTCTTAGTTTAGGAATTTACCTTCCCCAATGGTCACATGATTTAAGACGTTTGGATAACATTCTAAATAAAAAGTAAAATCAAATATAAAATGCTCATAGGGCACATCTTAAGGCATCCGTAAGTATATTAGCCTATGCTAAGTTTCTTTTTTACTATTTTGTTGTTGTTGAGCTAACCTAAAAGGTGGTCATGTGATTTAATGCGTCAGGTTGGTAATACATAAATAGCCTACTGTATATTATTTAGATTAAAAATACGCTAAAAGCTCACACCTTCAAGTTGCCTTAAGTAAGTATTCGAAGTTTCAAGTTTCTTGTTGTTTTTTTTGTTTGTTTTTTAATTAACTGTACCGGTGATCACGCGGGTTAAAATGTGTCTGGTAGAAAACGCTTGTCAAGCAGTCCAAGCTTTCATTAAAGGCAAATAAAAAATGCATGATATTCTCATCATCAAGTTTTTTTCTTTGTACATTTAAATAATAATGAATTTATTGGTTTTAAAGCTACCCGCACCGATGACAAAGTTATCTAAGACACCAGACCCACAATAAATGACTTGGGGTTACCATGCTAACACACAAATATTAATTGAATGTGATTAATTTGACAATGCACTTTACAACTCTTTTAAGTGTCAGCTGCTTTCTTAATAGGGGGATTCATTTGTATGTCTAAATATATATATATATATATATATATATATATATATATATAT
>CABFWB010002370.1:38233-54306 GCA_902151455.1 Timema bartmani
ATATATATATATATATATATATCTTTATAAGAAAGATGTAGTACCGTACCTGTTCCATAATTATGTATAAATAAATGTATAATTTGCCGAAGAAACACTTTTTATGCCTACTAACTGGCAGTTTATCTCTATATTTCTCCAGTAATTTCTTTTTGAAGTATAAGTTAAAAGTTCTGCTTGGTGATCCAAGTAGGTATAAAACAAATTGATTGCGTATAGTCCGAACGGGTAGAGAGGTAAGCAGTATTAAAAAAAAAGTCTTAAATCTTAAATACATCTTCATAGAGAATAACCTTTGTTCACGTGGATACAGTTGATAAGCTTGCAATAGGCGTAAAAATTTAAAATAATACACCCAAGCCACATCCTCAGGCTCACCTAAATATGTACCTATAGTTTAAGATTTCTAGATTACTTGGTTTTGGAATTTTCTTTACAGACACACACACACACACACATTTGATTTTATTCATATAAAGATGAGAAAAGTAAAAGTAAAATGTAGTACAAACTATTATTTAAAATTCATCGTATATATGAATTTTAATATTAAACAAAATGTATCAATAATTAGTTTTACACTTCTAATTTAAACTAGACCTAATTGTGTATATTTATATTATGTTTCAGGTAAGACTCAAATTTGGCAAGACTAGTTTCATTCTGGCATGAAGTTGGTGAGTAAATAAAATCCACTGCACTGCATCTTACTATCTTTTCAGATTGTACGATTATTTACTAATTACACTAATGAGCTAAAGATTAGGAATGTTGAACTTAAAGTAAGTGAAAACCATTTAGGGGAAAATATATCAGAACACCCGACCGGGATCGAACCCCGATCTCCCTGTCATCGGCAGTCTAGTCTATTGCCTGAGTAATGCCTTAGGCCATGCGGCCACCGAACTTGGTGCATATAAATTAGATTTTTCGTTTTTATAAAGGTGTCACCACTGTGTTTAAAATTGTTTGTGAAATCTAAAACATTCTATTATCTCCAAACAAACATTCACCCACATTGATGGTCACAACTGAGGGCACTAACGAGGGCTTCCCAAATGTGATCCGGCCCTCTTTAATTTCCATCCTTTCCTACACTTATTTTAACTACCCTCTTCACCCCCAACTCCTTAGATTAATTAGTTAACAACCTCTGTGCTGAGTGTACTTAAAAATGCGCAACATTTATTCACTGATCAAAGACAAAAATAAAACAATCTAGAATCATCTCTGTCATCAATATTATTGGTGTTAATTTTGAGGCTCACAATGGGAGAGCGGCGTATGTGTTATAAACAAAAAGTCAAATTTGCCATTTTATTATTTGGGTCAATTTCTGCTCATTTTGTGAACTGGCTTCTTCACTTGTCCATTTCACGGACAGGGCAAAAACTCGTCCGGTACGTGAATTGGATAAAGCTTGTGCTGCCCAGTTCATGGACTGGCAATCTGATGAACTGGGCAGCTCCCTCCGATCGTTACCTAACTCATGAAACCGGTTCGGCCAATGGGAAGTGCTCTTTTATACCTACTGACCAATGAAAAGGTTAAAGTAGATCTAGTAACCTTTCTAGCTGTCAGATAAGGCTCTTCCTAATATAATTGGACTGTACATGATCTCTAGCTATATTTATAAGAACTGTGTTGATTAAGAGCTAGCTATCCACACCAGTGGGCATTAAAACATAGGCGTCAGTCTTGTTTTGTCTGGTTAGCTAATAACGGAGAGGTCGGGGTTTGAATCCTGTACTAGTTATTAAAGGGGGTGTCTTCCGTGAACGGTTTCCTACTCTTTCTTCACGCAATGCAGGTTAACTTCCTCTACAAATCCTACTTTCCTCATCCCTACTTTCATAGTGTGAATATGAGGATAGCCCGGGTGGGTAGTAAGATTCGGAGCACAGATGGCTGCGCAGAACCTTGACTCAATCCTTGTTGATAATTTTGAAAGATGGCTGCTACAAATAGGAAAAACCTGAAAAATTTAGGGAATTCTTTGATGTCATGAAAAACATAGAAAAATCTGGGAAGTTAATAAAAGATAAGTAAAAGTTTGAGAATTTAAATACTTGTCTAATTCTGCACCTAAATGTTTTCTAACAAAAGTGAAATATATGATTTCTCAACGAAAAAATTATCATCCACCAAGAAAAATGGTAAAAAGGTTAAGCCGTGACCTTTTTTTAACGTTTGTAAAACCTGAAAAAGACACTATAGTAAAAGTTGTGTAGCCGCCCTATACAAATTATTTATTTAAATCATCAAAGATTTGATTTTAAAGTGACTCCCAAAATAATCTAAACGTTTATTAGTGTTGTCATGTTCATAAATTTCTCTCACACATATTTTAATTCGTGCATGTGATCATTTAATATTTTAACTATCTAGTATCTCTTAGCAGCATTCAACAAGGTAACACTATGCAAATCCTTGCATGTCTAAAAATATATGTATTGGTTTACATTTAGAGGAGAATGGGAAAACTGACGTCAAGAAAAAGTGGTTTCTTTAAATAGCTGCGTGCGGAAACTTATGAGGAAACGATTATTGTGCTACCTTCTCATTCCCTTAAGTAAGTATATTCTGCGCGTAATCTCTCGCTTGTGCTAAATCCCCTCCCTAAAAGGAAGATTTTCTCCAAATCCTTGATGCAAATATTGGTACAGAGGGAGCTTCTTACATATATGTATTTGAGATAACTCCTATTCTATTTTACTTATGCATTGCTTTATTATCTTCACATTGGCATTTCTTATTTCAATTTTGTTTTATTCCCCATGGGCTGCCCCTCTAACCCTCCCACGTACACTCTAGCCCAAGCACCCATTCACCCCTCTTAACTCTCCAACCCTCTCTCATCCTCTTCCTCTCCCTTCTTCTTACCCTCTAACTCATCTTAGTCTACACCTATTCTTAAACTCCTCCTTACACTTAGCCTCCCCTATCCACCTTAACCCAAATACCCATTCACACCCTCAAACCCTCCTCACGTAACTCTTTCCCTCGCTTTCCGATCCCCCGCACACCCTAACTCAAAATTAACTGCATCGTCAGAGTCACGAGTTGTCCGAGTCTCGAGACCTTTCCTCCTCCTTTATCTTAGAAACGAGTCTTGTGTATCTCGAGACCTTTCCTCCTTCTTTATCTTAGAAGCGAGTCTTGTGTATCTCGAGACCTTTCCTCCTTACTTTATCTTAGAAGCGAGTCTTGTGTATCTCGAGACCTTTCCTTCTCCTTTATCTTAGAAGCAATTCTTGTGTACTTAGAATGAGAAAACGTCTCACTCGCGTGAAAACCCAATCAAAAATGTATCTCGCTTCGTCTCAAGTATGAACTCCGTTGACTATTTTGAACGACCCCGTCTATATTTAAACTTTTAACCACGAACAGAGCTGTTACGCACTGTGATAGTCACCCGTCATCAAACTTGTGTTTCAACCTACTTTGCTTTAATTACTAGAGCTAATTGACGACCCGCACTGTTAGGTGCGTGGACAAAGGCGCCTCTCTCGTCTTGTCCGGTTTGATCAGGGTGGAGAGGCTGCAGATTAAATCTTGGCCGGGTGTATTGAGATTGTTTTCTCTAAATTATTTCCCAAGCTCCATCCTGACAAATGCTAACAAAAATTCCTCTTAATTCTCTCCTCATCATCTTTACCCCTCTAGTGTAAATAGTATGATAATTCAATGGGTTAGTAAGACACGGATCACGTTTTGAGCTCTACATTGCTGAGAAAATAAAGTGTTAGCTGAAGCTTCTTTGAATAGTTTTGAAATTGTGCACATAGAGATATTTAAAATGTTGTGGATAATCTAATCTAAAGAAAAACCTTCAAATATTACTTTATCTTACTTGACCCCTCGAAAAGAGAAATATTGTGATTGCCTAAAAAATCGAACTCGAGATTTTGATAAATATAGACGTTTAATGACCCCCTGAAACCTAAAAGGTTGTTTTCGCAATGTTATCTGTTGGAATTAAGATATCTAAGACGGGAAGTCGGTACTTGAGCTCAAAATACCGGCTAGTTGCTCTGAGGATGTTTTCCTCCCATCAAATTAATTTGTTGTCGAATTTAAGTACATTTCCTTGGAATGGCCTTTTTAACTCCCTCCCAACCTTATATTAAGTAGCTGACAATAAGTTACTTGTGTTTTAACTTATTCATAAAAACAACACCAAGTAAAGTAATAATCTTATTGCATTTGCAAAATGTGGTTGATAAAAAGGTGAACTATTTTGATTGGCATTATCATTTCCTACTAATATTTATCCTAAAGCTGAAACACATTGTACTAATGGTGGGAGTGTAAGGAACACGAGTTAAGGGCAGTATTTTTGCAGTTTTTATATCAAAATATTTTTTAGTCAAAATAAATCACATTTTTCTCCAGTAGAAACATTGAGTTTAATTTTCTTCACATGGTGATATCAACAGTTCTTGAATATCTGTCTAGGATGTCCTGGAATTTAATGACGATTGTTTCTCTTCATTTAAAAAGTTTCTCATCTAATGAAAATTCTTTCTTCATACTTGAACAATATTTTATTTATTTTGAACAAAAAAAGTTTTGCTATGAAAACTGCAAAAACACTTACCTTTTCTCCCATTCCCTACATCCCCACCTTAAAGGTAGTTTCTGAAAAACATACAAACTTTGAATCTGGGGCCTTAACAACCTATTTTTGATATAAATTTCATCTTAATGCCCCCTTAATTACGCGCGCCTGACGTATTGCTGTCGGCCAGGTTAACCAATGCTTCAGCGACGTCTGAAAGAGGGCTCGAGTTTCTGCTCCGGTAATCCTATGATCAGCACCCTGTTTGATGGAGTTGCCATAGCAACCACGCAACAGTTGCTTCTACCAGACCCCTTCCAGCATCCGTTGGGGTCAACTCTAAACTTGAGTTAAAAATATTTTCCTTGGTATTATTTTAATAACGCTTTTGTTTTTAGAAATTTGAATCATATACCAAAACTAACAGGCCGGGAAGACGTGTTAGATTCCCTTATCCAGTTTTCATTTTTAAATTTAAAATTAAAAAAAATATTTGCACTAGTTCTCACAGGACAAATCTTCTTGTCTGATTAGCCTGTGATGGGAAGATCGTGGTTTGAATCCGACTGATGTATTGTGATATTTTTTATTAAATAGTCTCCCACTATTCGTTCGTGCGAATGCGGGTACACTCCTTCTAAATTACACTTTCATCATTCTTATCTCATTATTGTTAATATGTGGATAGCGTTAATGACTAGTAAAATTCAGAGCATGCCAAGTTTGTATATATTTACTACTGCACTTGTGAGGTGTATCAAATAATATCCGGAAAACGCACGAATCGATATAAAACGGACAGTAAAAAATTTTGGGGAAAAAAATAAATAAAATACTCCTTTATTAGATACATTTAGCTTAATTTTCTACAAATAGTAATCCCGACAGTTCTTGAATATTTGTTACGAGAATAGTGGCGTTTGACGATAATTTTTTTTAAAGAAAAAGTATTTGTCAAATTTCGCGATGCCCATGACATATATTCAAGACCTGTTGAAATTATTATTTCAAGTGAATTAAACTAAATATAACTAAATATGTTGTTTATTTTAGCCAATAACCTTTTTGTTTTCAATTTAAAAAAATATCATTTTCTTAACTCGTGCTCTCTTCCATTCCACTTTAAAAGTGATAAATACATTATGCTTGGGGGTGTTTTTCAAAGTTAAGACGTGTGTGCTGGCGTGCTTTACTCTGATCATGAAACTAATTCCTCATAATGTGATTATTAAGGTTGTATGAAACGTATGACTTTGTTTAGATAAAGAAAAATCTTCTTTAATAAATACGAAGCTTCACCAATAAAAATATTAATAGCTTACTCAAGGTGCGAGTATAGGGAACGCAAGTTAAGGTGTTTTTATAGTTTTTTTTTAGCAAAACAATTATTTTTTTTGCCAAAATAAAATATTGCTCCAGTATAAACAAAGGGATTAATTTTCTTCACTTGGTGATATCAACAATGTTCTTAAATAATGGTCATGAGCATAGCAGCATTCGATGAGAAACTTTTTAAATGAAGAGAAAAAGTCGTCATTAAATTCCAGGACACCCTTGACAGATATTCAACAACTGTTGATATTACCATGTGAAGAAAATTCAATTATATGTTTCTACTGGAGAAATATTCTATTTATTTTGTCCAAAAAAGTTTTGATATAAAAACTGCAAAAATACTGATTTTTAACTCGCGTTCCATATACTCACACCTTAATTCAGATATAATATGTTCAATTTTTGTTATTTTGTGCTGTTATGCACATTACAAATTAAATCCGATGAAAAAATTGGTAGTAATTGAATTATACGTTGTAAGAGTAATTTAATTCATCAACTTAGGACGAAATATGCATAACATTTTTGCAATAAAATTCTTTATATGTATTACAATGTCTAGTTTTAAAAGTTATATAAATATGCATGATTTTTTTCCAACATAAACATATTTCTTAAAAGATTTTAACTTCAAATCGGCCTCGCTTCGAATTCAAAGAGTGGACTTGGCCCTACCCTATTGATTACGGTACCCACTCTACTTCCAAGCGATTCTTTTTTCCTTAAAATTCTCCCTTCTCCATCTTATTCCCATGGAGTAATTAGTCTGTCACTGATATTCGTTGGAGTTACTAGACAATGCCAATTAAAAAGTTACCAGTATGCAAATATTGGCACGATCTCGCTGCTGCTGGTTAAACTGATGCAAGAACCCCCTTTCCACCACCTTTCAGTTCTTTAGGTGGTGGGAGTAAGGTAGGGGGGGAGTAAAGGGCTCGTTTGTGACCTTGTGAAGGCCGACCACAGGTAGACAGGCAGGGGGATGGGACAAGAGTACAGTACCTGTCGTGTAAACAATCCACCGCATTCCATTCCATATCTCAGGTAGACTAGGTCGCAAAGGTACTGAGAATGCGCACAGGTAGTGTCTTGCGTGGCGGACACGCTTTTAATATTGTACCACGCTCTTCAGTGGCCGCAAGGTCTAACGTGTTACTCGCGAAAAATACTAGGATGCCGACGATGGGGAAACGGGGGTTTGAATCCTGGTTGGGCGTACTGAGAAGTTTTTTTCCTTAAATGGTTATCCACTTTCCCTCCACGCAAATGCGGGTATACTTCCTTTAAGTTCAACCTTGCTCATTCCTAACTCACTAGCGTAATTAGTACATATGCGTATAGCCCGAACGGGTAGTAATTAATAAGTCTATTTAAAAATAATAATTAATTAATAAGTGGTGCTAAAATATTTTGCTGGTTATATTCGCGAGGTAAGGTCTATTAATATAATATTTTAAGATTATCGGGATATTATTGCGAGTTAAGGTGTTTAATCTTGTATTAAACCGTGAGGAACGCAATAATATGTTTATCTAATTTTTAGCACTGCATCTGTTCTGGCTCTATTGCTGTTCTGGTTAAACGTATATGTACTAATTATACTGGCAGTCCAGTTTATTGCGAGAATGACAGTGACGTCTTATTAGACCATGCGGGCACCGAAGCGGGTCACATCAAGTTAAGTTACATTAACCTGAGTGTGTCTGGTCGAGTATGTGACCTCATCCCTGAGAGGGGGTAGACAAGTATCCCCTGCAGGTCCTGAGAGGGCGTAGGCAAGTATCCCCTGCAGGTTCTGAGAGGGGGTAGGCGAGTATTCCCTGTAGGTCCTGAGAGGGGGTAGGAAATTATACCCTGGTAGTCCTGAGAGGGGGTTGGAAAGTATCCCCTTTAGGTCCTGAGAGGGGTTTGGAAAGTATCCCCTGCAGGTCCTGAGAGGGGAATGGAAAGTATGCCGTGGAGGTCCTGAGAGGGGGTTGGAAAGTATACCCTGGAGATCCTGAGAGGGGGTAGACAAGTATCCCCTGCAGGTCCTGAGAGGGGGTTGGAAAGTATACCCTGGAGATCCTGAGAGGGGGTTGGAAAGTATACCCTGGAGATCCTGAGAGGGGGATGGAAAGTATACCCTGGAGGTCCTGAGAGGGGGTTGGAAAGTATACCCTGTAGGTCCTGAGAGGGGGTTGGAAAGTATGCCGTGGAGGTCCTGAGAGGGGTTGGAAAGTATATGCTGGAGATCCTGAGAGGGGGTTGGAAAGTATCCCCTGCAGGTCCTGAGAGGGGGATGGAAAGTATACCCTGGAGGTCCTGATAGATGTTATAAAAGTTAACAGTATCCCATGGCTGACTTGAAGTGGTGTTAGTTAAATATAACCCGAATATTCTAATAACAGTTGGCAACTCTCTCCCATAAGACTCTGATAGTATCTCCCTGACAAAGATTTGTTTTACATGAGCTAACCTGTAGATGTCCCTTACCCCTAGAGCGAGTGTCATCCATCCGTCTCACCTGAACACTCCCGAAACCACGTACACACGAGCCTTATTAGCGCGTCTAATTCAAAACTGAATTTTTAAAAATGTGCTGCGCGAACAATCAACCACCATCATCGTCACCAAGTTAGTGAGACATTTTTATAAACTGGCTAGCCTTAGTTAAATTTCCAGCCATGTGTTATTAGGCCTACAGACGCTCGTACACAGTAAAGATAAAGTGGCATAAAGTGGAAACAATTTATTATTTTGTACCAGGTAAACTTAGAAAACAGTCACATTTAAACATATGCAATACACCTTTGTACTTGGTGTGAAATAGTTGGTTTCCGTGAACTAAATATTGTAATGTATAACATATTTGATATTTTTTTCCAGCTTTTTATTATTCTTATTTTCAATCAAAGTTTTAAGGGAAAATGTGGAAAGAATCCATTGCACAAAGGTGACATCTTCTTTCTTTCATCTTCTATGGTAGAAATAGTCACACATACATTTAAACACATATTTTAACACAAATTGGTATAGTAATATTTCGGAATTGTTGCCTTCGTCAAACAAAAAGGGAAGAGATAAAACACCTTAGACACACAAACTCAACTACTCCGTTTTGAATTTAAGAAGAAACTTTTAGAACAACTTTATGTACTGGATTTTCCCCACATTTTTTTCTCTATCCCTAGGTGGGCTTTCTTCACTAAATTTACACTTATTAGTTTATTTTTCCTTTTTCTTTATACTTATCAATTTCCACTATTATAAAATTATTCGGCCATTGGGCCACCTCATTGTTAAACAACATTTTAGCAATACTTGTTGCGTCTTGTTTCTACTTTCTGTTTTTTATTTTAACTTCGTATTTTACTTCCCATTTGAGTTGATAATAATAAAGTTGGACCCGTTCCATTTTCCGCAGGATAAGATAGATCACCCGAGAGGAATGAGTAGATGAGACATTTTGGTGTGTGTGTGAGTAGGGGAAATAGAACCGACTATTCATTAAGTCATTACCTACTTTGAGCTTCTCATGTATCTATCGTATAAGAGTGAATCGGTGGAAACCAAAGGAATTACGTACGTTAAACCACTTTAATTTCGTTGGCGTGTCTTTGTTGTCTTTCACAACATGGGAGGGAATATAACTAAATCATATCAAAGCGTTTTTCAACCAAAATTGACTGCGAAGTTGATTAATAATTTAAATTCTTTGGTTTTTTCACGTTGAATTAGGTAAGATCAGGCATATTAAACTTGCGTCCCAATCCATGGTTCTTTGCGGTCCGCGGACCTTTTGATGAACCGATATACATTGTGACATTATTATTATTATTATTATTATTATTATTATTATTATTATTATTATTACTATACACGTTGTAGCTGTACACTTTTTAGGGATCATGACATTTGGAAATTGGGCATTATTCGGGGAAATCTAGTAAGTGGGGTTGAAGTATCAAATTTTTACTCTTTATTCACTAGAGATCGATTCCCAAAAATCTTTGACCTCGGTGATCTTGGGGTAAAATTCTCGCCTCAGGACCCGATGTTCGTGGGTTCAAACCCAACTGGGATCATTGGATTTTTTTTGAGCGATAAAAATTCGAAGCACAACTTCCATCGGAGGGGAAGTAAAGCCGTGGGTCTCATGTCGATTGTGGTATGTAAAATATCCCTGAAAGGTTTGTGAAAATACCTTTCCCGACAAAATTGGTAGGCTCTTTCGCTATCGCTCATAGACATTCTCGTGTACTGATATAATCAGTCTGTTCAGAAAGTGCACGTTAAATACTTCAAATGAATGAAAAAAGTGTGTGAACTAAAGTGCCAATCTGGACTATCCGCGTATTTACACTAACGGGGTATGGATGAGGAAGTTGGAATTCTAGAGAAAAGTTATTCGCTAACGGCAGTGGCTGCTCGGTAGGTATAGCTCGATCGTGGGCTCGTGCCATGGAGTTGGTTTTATAGCCCGGACGGGTTGTAAGTTGCAGTGGAGTTTGGGGGGTGGGGGGAGATCATGATTGCCTTTTTATAATCAGTCCAAGTTTCTGAAAAGTACAAAAGAATTTTGGTTGGAAAAAACTTTTATTCAATACAAACGTATTTTCTGTGGTCAACAATGATGACATTTTACCATATTATTAGTGTTGTTTATAGTTGGGCTTATTTATATTATCTATCAAAATTGACAGCAGCGGATCACAGGACTTGACGTATGAATACGTGAAAGTAGGTCTAGCAACTTTACCAGCTGTCAGATAAGGTTCTTCTTATGAACCTTGGTCTGTATTGGTTAGTAAATATGAAATGTCTCGTGTGTACGAGTCCTCTTCTATCCACACACACACACACACACACACACACCCGGCTGTTGGCGTGATGGGCCTTGAGGGGGCAGTAAACCAATAAAGTGTCCAGTTTCACGACGACCCCTCGGCTTGGCGGAATGTAAGGCAAACTGCTTTGGAAGAGCAAAATTGTATTGATTTACTTTATTACTTATTCAGGTGTGGTCGAGTGGCTATTAAGGGGCCCCGACTTTCTGTCCTAAATAGGACCATGGTTCGATCCCAGACGCCGCTTATTTGTTTGTAATAATAGTCTCTCTTCAGATGTCGAAATTTCGGCGCCATGGCCGGGTAATTTTAGTTCTAGGTTTTGCTAACCCAGGCTTTTTTTTAAAGTTATGAGAAGTTTTTTGTTTAAAAAGTACACCTAAAAGAACGAAGGCAATAAACTTGAATTTCGGCGTGTTGTGGTATTAAAAAATATAACATTTTTCAATTGTATAGTGCATAAAAACCAACTAACACATTTATTCAAGGGTTGAATTAAAGTGAAAATAAATCAAAGTGTGGAGTAATCTTTAAGGTGGGGTGAAAAGAAACGTGAGTTAAACTAAGATATTTTCAGTTTTTATAGCAACAAACTGTTTTGGACGATATAAATAAAATTTTGCTCCAGTAGATACTTTTAGTTTAACTAGCTGCAATCTCAACAGTTGTTGAATAATTAGCCACGAGTATAGTATCCATTTGAATATAAACTTTTTAAAGTGAGAGAAAAATGTCTACACCCAATATTATTGATGAGGAAACTGAAAGTCTTATCTTCCTTCGCTCAACTGTTGCCAAATCTCCTTGCTCTCAGTTATGTCTGAAGGTGGTGTGCTGAGGTAATAATGAGCTACTAGCAACATCGACTAGCCAGCGTTGCGAAACTTGTCTTATACGAGGGTAGATTGACCACATAGAAACGAGAGGAGAATGACAACGCTGCTTCCCAATAGTAAACCTTCATTTTCCTCAGTGATTATATCAATTGTAGTCTAATGTCGTGACGATCATAAAAAATATATAAAAGCTCTTAAGATGACTTAGGGCTGGATTCATAGATTTAGTGCGGCTTGATACCAAACACAAGACGACACCTGCCTGGACCAGAATGGAATCGGCCAGTTTCATATGCCAAACTGGCCGATTCCATTCGAGTCTAGGTAGGTGTCGTCTTGTATTTGATAGAAAGACGTACTAAGTCTGACTATGAATCTGCTGCACTTATGTTGAAAATTAATCTTAATGTTTATACTGAATAAATGTTTTATTTATTTTGGCCAAAAAGGTGTTTTGCTTTAAAAACTGAAATAAAATACTTGAGTTGTTTGCACTGAGGAATTGTGTTTTTCACACTGTGGTTTTCTGTCGTTTCTTCAGTCGAACGCGTAAATATCAAATATCAATTTTTTTTCGCGGGTTTCCCCTCCTTTAGGCTTGATGTCGTAAGTCGCTGATAGTAATGGAATGACTTGGACCTGTAGTCACACGAGAACAAAAGCATCAGTCTCGTATTGTCTGTTTTTTCTGGCTATGAGGTGGCGCACCCAGCTTAGGAGTAAACAGTGCATTTGGGCCACCCTTCCCCGCCCTTGAGTTCATAAATATTTTTAATAAAAGCTTAAAACATGAAGTAAAACTATGATGTAGATATCCATTAAATTGGAAAATGACACCTGGGCACGGGAATCGTACCCGGGACCTGTGGTTTAGTGTACCAATGCTCTTACCACTGAGCTATCTAGGGTTTGTCCCGTGCTCAGGGTCATTCTTCACTCATATTTTAGGGCAGAGGATGTGTGGGAATCGTCAGCTGCATATGAGTGATAAAATAAGACGCTATCTATCAGATACTACAGCAATCTGTACTCGGAAAGACTTATTACTGCCAATATTACAATTGACAACTGTACGAATGTGCATATCACTATGTCTTAAGGCTGTTATATGGGGAGGGCGTTTTATGCGTTCGGAAATCCCGCATTTTTGAAGAAGTTTTATATTTTTAAATATAGTTTTCACCAAACTGTAGGCGAAAGCTATCAACAGATCCCTATCTAGCTATAAAGTTTAAATTTTAAGTTTAATTTTTTTAAATTCAGCTACGCTCTACGCCAATATTTGTACTTCTGAGATTAAAGTAAAACGATAGAGACCTATAACAAGCCATCCTCCATCAAATAAAGTCACTTTTGATAGGGTCACAAAAGAAAATTTGAATCAAATGCGGGATTGTTTTTAACTTTAAATTTAAAGTATAAACTCTTTAACTGGTCAAAACTTAAGCCTAAATTTTGTTGACAACCATTTTAAGAAATAACAAACCACTTCGTAAATAATCCATATTTTCGAAACAGCTTCAACGCTTTCAGTGCTCCCCCATGTAATACCCTTAAAATATGAGTGAAGAATGACCCTGGGCACGGTACGACTCTTGGCTAGCTCAGTGGTAAGAACATTTGTGTATTAGGCCAAAAGTCCCGGTTTCAATTTCCGTATCCAGATGCTATTTTTTAATTTAAAGAATAAATAGATATTCAGATGCGGCTATAACCGTCACTAACGCCTATAAAAACCTGGCTATTTAATCCATTATAATATATATGACTGAAGATTTGTCGAATTTATATTGCTATAGACTTACACATTAAAAAATCCCACAACGATTCAAAGTGAAAAAAAAGTAAAGAAATAATAGCTTCAAAACATCAATATTCCATCCTCCCTCCCAAATAAATGTCTAATTGCACCACTGAGGCTTGAATTTCAGCCGACAGTACTACTGAGGTACTTTCTCTAAATGATTTCCCCGTTCTTGTTTCATACAAACTCAGGTATTTTTTCTATAAATTCTAACCTTCCTCATCTTAACCCCATTAGTGTAAATATGCAGAAAGACTGGACGGGTAGTAAGACTCGTAGCACGAACAGCTCTGGAACGTAACAATAGAAGTAAGCTCGTTAGAAAATTTACCTCAATTTGCTCTAGAACCGTCTCGCTTCAAGTCCATTTCTAAACACAAGCATTTCGTGACGTCACGGTTGAAGGGCTCTAGATCTGTGTAGCCAGTATTATAAAACATTATTATTAGCGTGTTTCTTGACTTTCGCTTTCTTTACTACTCCAAGGCTGGGTAGACTCTAGCCTGGTAAGGATCACTTCCATTCTTGCCTGAGCTACGTGGTCCAACAAATTATTCCCCCCTGATTCAGTTTTTCCACTGAGTATGGACCTAATTAGACTCCTTACGAATACGGGGTTTCTCACAGTATCAACATATTCATGTTCAAAATAATCAATGTATGATAAATACTGAATTTAGTAGTTTTGTAAGTTTTGGTGAGTAAATTTCCCACTTCTATGTCAAAACACGTGTACATTTGGCATTATATTGAGGCACAAAGCTACTATGTCAAAACACGTGTACAGTTGGCATTATATTGAGGCATAAGACAGCTTTGCCAACATATTTATGCAAGTGTTTTTTTTATCGCGTTTTACTAGGTACATGTCCAGGTTTTACGCATATGTATCAATTACATTAATGAGTTAGTGATGAAGAAGGTTAAATTTAGAGTTATACCCACATTTGCTTGGAGGCCCAATGAAAAACCATTTATAAAAAAACCTTTCCAGCTCACCGGGATTTGAATCCCGATCTCCTATCATTGGCAGTTCAATCTATTGCTATGGTGACGTCTTAGACCACGAGGCCACTGAAGAAGGTGGTATTGCCTGAGGCCTTAGATCAATATTCTCAAACCTTCATAGACGTGTTAGTTGTGAGGCACAATCTTAATATTAATAAACATGTAAACAAGAGGTTTATGAAGCACAAGGTCACTTTTCTAAAACGCTAAGTGGTATGGTATGAGGCACAAAAATACTTTTCTAAAACAAACTGTAACGATTCTATTTTACACATCCCTTTTGATCAAGTAATCATCTAATCCAATATAATAATATTCAGAATTTATTTAATTCATATTATATTTCACAGTAAATCACTAAGTGGTGCAATATCCTTCTGTCTCTCTCTATCGCCCACCGAAAGACAAGGAGGGAGAGATGAGGAATGAATGCATCCCGTTACTAGAATATTCTAGAAGAAAAGTCATCGAAAACAACCCTGCCGGCAAGTGGAGATGAAGAAACTCGCGAAATAGTCAATGAGCAGTTAGTATCTGCGTTTGTCGAGAATTTTGTTAAAATATAAATCATCAAATGTGAGTCGGGATCAGAATTATTCCGCGCCGGTCACTAGATTGGATGAATCTTGATCCAATCACATTTAAATTATTCCGGTTCCCTAAGAAGTGAAATTGCAGTGCGTGTGATATCGCCCAGCATATTGACCCTGTTCAATACAGCAATGACGCGGAATAAATAATAATTAATTAAATTACTATCTGAAAAGTCACATCAACCTAATCAGTATAATATCAAAACACATTAATCCCGAACGTGAATAATAACATAACAACATGGTTAATGTATAAGACAAAGAAAAAAAATCATTCTACCAATGTCTTTAATTTAATGCTACCCGCTTTGGTGGCCGCATGGTCTTGAGGCGCTACTCTCGCAGTAGACTAGACTGCCGATGACGGGGAGATTGGGGTTCGAATCTCGGTCGGGTGCACTGAGGATGTTTATTCCAAAATGGTCTTCCACTCTCCCTCCACTCAAATGTGGGTACACCTCCTCTAAATATAAGCTTCCTAATCCCTAAAACCATTGGCGTAACTAGTACATAAGCCTATAACCCAAACGGGGAAAAGACGCGGTGCTAAAAAAAAAAAAGAGCTACCTATCGCACCAATTTCTTGAGAAAGTCAATTTAGTATCCCTTTCTGAATAGGTTTATTCTTCTAACGACGCTAAAGAAGAGAAGGGGAAAAAGGAACAAGTGAATCGTAAGTTTAGTAATTACTGTCTCAAGTGACTACAAAATAGTTCCCTCGTGACATTGATTCAATTCTCTCTACCGAATCAATTGAAGCAAGACGGTTCTAAACTGCATCGAGTGCGTTATTATGTAAACTCAAATTATATACACCAAACACTTTTCGCCCCCACATTGAAAATTGAATTCTTTGGAACAAGTTTCCATTATAAAAAAAAAAGTAGGCGTAAATTGCTCTTCATATCCCTTGTCGTTACAAACCATGTCATCGTGAGCGCAGCTGCAGTCGATAGGTGTGTTTAGAGAACAAATGGTCGGTTCCTCGAAATAGAAATTTGAATAATAACAACCATAAACAAATATTACGTTCCAAGTTTCCCTGTCAAATTGTCTGTCTGCGTAGGTTCTCTCTCTTAACACACGCGCGAGGGCCCCCCCACCCCC
>CABFWB010002370.1:66918-111223 GCA_902151455.1 Timema bartmani
AAAAAAAAGGGCATCCCGTGGGTGCCCTCTGCAAACCCCTGATTTATTTGCCATTCGACGTCGCTCCCACTCTGCCTCGCCATCATTTATTATTTTTCTCTGTGTTCTTAAGAATTTAGATCCGTTTCATTCACAAATTAATTAAATCTCATCTCAACTTCGGAAAAATTAAGGACTGGCTCAATCTGAAGGGATATTAATAAGCGAGACGAGGGTTGGCAAACAGTATCGTTTTCTGTGCGGTTGAGAAGATTCAGTAACTGCTGTCCCTGTGAGCACGTGGACAAACGTACAATACATAAAGTTAGACCGCCAACACATTCTCCAAATAGTTTAAAATTAATAGTCATTTGTGCTAAAGTCTGTTCACCGTAGGAATTGTTTTCTGAAAGGCCTTTTTCCCTACCAGAAAGCTATTATATAGTAGGATATTGGTAGGAATAAAGACCTTTCAGAGAGTAATTCCTACCGTGAATGGAGTATACGTTTGTGCTCATAGGCGCCCGAAATTCAGCGTTTTTTTCTTTTAAATTACTCAAATTATAACGATTTTAATGTGGTGGGTCAGCTTGATTTCAAGCTGTCCCACCTCTTCTCTTTAAACATCCTATCTTATTTTTTTACTACGCTATTTGTTTGTGCTCTGTTTGTGCTCTTATGTGCCCGAAATTAATACTTTTTACCATTAAATTACGGTCATCTTGATGTACGTGCGTGTGTACGGACGTCATTCTTATATATTCTGGCATGCTGGTGACGGGGAGGTCGAGGTTTGAACCTAGGTCAAATTTACTAAGGATAATTTTTCCTAAATATATTCCCACTCTTCCTTCACGCAAATGTGGCTATATTTCCTCTGAATTCTTCCTTCCTCATCCCTATCCCATTTAGGTAAATATGGGGATAACCTGAACGGACAGTGATACGGGGTGCAAAATATATATATATAAATTATGTACGTACGCGTCCCACTAACTAAAACTTTGAACACCAAGCGTACTTATATCCTTATTATTCCAAGAATTATGTAATATTTATCATCTCTTGTGCCCACAATTCTCGCGCGCCTTCTTCCCCTCAATCTCTCCTCCCTCTATCGTTCCGCCCCTGGCGGAGTAATAGTGAACCACCCATCCACTCTCAACTCGTGCTGAAGTTGAGGAGAACTTTACCTCGCTTGAAAAGAACGTGCCTTCTCGTCAGTCTTCTGTTTAGCTGCGTGCGCACAAGAGCAGAGCGCGAGCGGTATAGCTTTAGTGAATTGAGATCTTGTCTGTTGTCTCCCACGGTTTCCTACTTTATATCTCTGTTTTATTTGGCGGGCTACGTTTTGTTAGAGAAAATAACAAAGAGTACTACTTTGTATCGGTTTAACGTGTGTGTGTGTGTGTGTGTATACACTTTGCAAGAGGATATTTTGTTGTTAACTCGTTAAAATAAAAACAAGTTGACGTATTCAAAGCACTGCCACGTGTGAAGAAAAACGTTTGTTTAGTCTCGTGTTTCATTAATTTGGTATGTATTTTAATTCACCTTATTCTTTCTTGATACATTATTCTAATATTGATTTACCGTTTTTTGATTAGTAATCCAGAAGGCTCATGTAAAATATTGGCTTCCAAGTTTCGCCTACAGTTTTATTTTTCTTCAAATGGCCTTGAACTAGAACTTGTATTGTATGCCATTCCATATGAGTTACTCTCTTAATTATCAGGCAATAAAAGTATGCACATGATACATGACTGAGACCCGTCAATCTTGTGGTAACGGGCTGATAATCTTTATCCGAAAAACATCTCGGGAATGAATTTTTGTAAAGGCGTCTTTTTTTTACAGTTCGTGTTATCTTGCACAGCCCACCCTCAGGGTTACAGTATAAGGAGGATTTATTTCAAGAAAAGGAATCCGCAAAGGGCTGTACCGACGAGGTTGTTTTGGAAATTCAACCCCCCCCTTCCCGCCTCCCCCCAAGTATTATTAATGTATTTATGTATGCTTACACGATGCCTAGGCTATCACTTCATTAGTGTCTTAAAAAATGAATCACGCCTACAACCCTATTAATGTTTTAAAAAACTTTAGATTGTTTCTAGAGAGATTTAATTTTATAAAAACTCCTAGCCTTCTATTTGGGAGACTTAAGTTTAACTTGACCCCTTCTCCAAAAGTTTGATTTGTTCACTGTGTCTTACTACCCGTTTGGGCTATATGCTTATGTTAAATACAAGGAACGTTGAATTGACGTGATGGGAGAGGGTAAATCCATTTAGGGAAAATCATCCTAAGTACACTCGATTGGGATTCGAACCCCGATCTTTACGTCATCGGCAGTACATTATATTGCTAGACTGACATATTCGACCATTCGACCACCGAAGTGGGTCTACGGATTGTTAACTTAATCTTTCCTTTTTACATGGGTTTACAAAACAACTTTTACTTATCATAAGCATGCTAAGGTTGTGGCTAATGGGGGTGCAAGTTGGAATACAAAGGGGGTGGGATCAACGCCCCCTACCCTCCAAATATTTTTTTTCAACAATTACAATAAATTAAAAACAAGAAATAGTCAATGTTTTATTTTACAAGATTATTCTTTGAAAAATAGATATTATAAATATTACAAATGAGCTGTGATCTCCACTACCTTACAGCAACAACCTCCAGTGAAGGCCTGAATGAGCTGTGATATCCACTACCTTACAGCAACAACCCCGAGTGAAGGCTTGAATGAGCTGTGATATCCACTAACTTACACCAGCAACCCCCAGTGAAGGTCTGAATGAGCTGTGATCTCCACTACCTTACAGCAACAACCCCCAATGAAGGCCTGAATGAGCTTTGATCCCCACTACCTTACAGCAACAACCCCCAGTGAAGGCTTGAATGAGCTGTGATCTCCACTAACTTACAGCAACAACCCCCAGTGAAGGCTTGAATGAGCTGTGATCTCCACTAACTTACACCAGCAACCCCCAATGAAGGTTTGAATGAGCTGTGATCTCCACTACCTTACAGAAACAACCCCTAGTGAAGGCCTGAATGAGCTGTAATCTCCACTACCTTACACCAGCAACCCCCAATGAAGGCCTGAATGAGCTGTGATCTCCACTAACTTACACCAGCAACCCCCAGTGAAGGTCTGAATGAGCTGTGATCTCCACTAACTTACACCAGCAACCCCCAATGAAGGCCTGAATGAGCTTTGATCCCCACTACCTTACAGCAACAACCCCCAGTGAAGGTTTGAATGAGCTTTGATCCCCACTACCTTACAGCAACAACCCCCAGTGAAGGCTTGAATGAGCTGTGATCTCCACTAACTTACACCAGCAACCCCCAGTGAAGGCCTGAATGAGCTGTGATCTCCACTACCTTACACCAGCAACCCCCAATGAAGGCCTGAATGAGCTGTGATCTCCACTAACTTATACCAGCAACCCCCAGTGAAGGCCTGAATGAGCTGTGATCTCTCAATACAGGAGTGAGATACACGAGACCAGAGCTGATGGTTTCAAGAGCCTTTTTCACAGTTCTTTGTAATCTTGAAACGACCCTTTACAGTTTCATCAGTCAACACGCTTTCTCTTTGATATTTTAGACAGTAAATATTGACAAACTATGGAATATGAGAAAGGCATGATCACAAATTGAGAATTTGATAGAAGAAAACTTTACTCGATTCTCCCAAACTCAAGCCCGTCAAGTCGGAATCTATATACTCTATCTGGCTCTACTTTCGCTTTGTAAAAGTAAATAAAAGGTACCCAAACCCCTCTTTTAGCTGTTGACTGCAGTCACGTGTTCTAAGATGTGTTGAACTGCGCACCTGAATCGCGTTGACAGGCGAGGTCGGAGTTCTAATCCCCGGCCTGGTTCACTGGGTTAAGTTACACATATGATGTAATGCCAGTGGCGGATTTACCAACAGGCTGAGTAGGCTGGAGCCTAGGGCGGCAAATTTGGGGACAAACATTATTTTTTTGTCTTATAGAAATTAAAAAGATTCATATTTATATACCAAAATGTTATTAGGTCCACACAAACAATTCAACATATAATATGTTTCACCACTTAGATAAATTTTTCTACAATTTGCGTAGTCGCGTTTGGTTGCGGCGCGTGAAAGAGTCACATGACCGTACGCTATGTGTGTCTGGCCGAACCTGACTGCACGAGCACGGCGTGGTGCGCCGGAGCCGAAGCGGGGTCGTTCTGTAGGCATACGCCGCGTGGTGTTGGTGGCATTGAGTTCGAGAGAGATAGATATAGAGCGGCGATACAAACGGGGAAGTCCCGTCCCGTATTTACTTCAAAAATTATTTCATTACGTTTACCGAATGTAGATTATTGTGTAAGTAGTATTAAGGCATAACTTATCCCGCTTTATTAGTAGTACATAATTGAGCTTTTATTAGCTCAGAAATATACCCAAAAACTATTTCTTGTGCAATCTTAACTAAATCGTTGGATTGTAAAAATAATCTAGGAACTGACACATTGTAGAGGTCGGTAGGGGCGGCAAAATTTGAATAGCCTACTGGCGGCAAATGTGTAAATCCGCCACTGTGTAATGCTATCAGTATCACTCTAGTTTTTCCCGTCTTCTATCTATCCTAATGAGCGTGCGCTATCTCTGAACTATTTCCCTCATCCCTATCTATTAGAGTAAGCAGCTATCTCTAGGGTGTTGAAGAAATTCACACAAGTGGCGTAGTTTGTGATATAATTTTCCTACTTAGTAAAAAAAACTTTTAATAAATAATATTAATTTTTACAGTTTTATATTTGTTAGTTTGTTTAAAAACACTAACGTAAATTTAAAATGATGGTTTGTAACCAAGCAGTAGTTCATATGTGGATATATCACATAGTAAATGCACACGTTACATTTTTGGATGGTATTTGATACTAACACGCAATAATCAAACAGCTATTAATATCTCGTTATCACTTTTCATTAAATAAAATTAAATTCGCCTATGTGTTATTAAAAATTATTTTGCCAGATGGAACTTGGTTTTGTCGGGAATAGGGGGGTGGCCTCTGCCCTTTCATCTTCCTCTTTCACCTCGTCTTACCAACCTTCCCTAGCTAGAATAGTCTTGGGGCTACGCCTCGTAACTATCAGATCCTTATAAACATTTACCAGAGTTTTTTAAAGGATTTAACGTGCTCTTTCTGAATCAATTGATTATATAAGCATACGACTTGTAAACAAACCCCTCGGCCGTCAATTCATTACTTAAAGGGGGAAATTCTCACATTTCACCAATTATAAATTTTTCGACCCTGCTAGGAAACGAACCTGTGACCCTTTGCTCTGTAGGCAAGCACGCTACCAACTTGTCGGACGTCGTTTAATTTACAAATACGGGATGTGTGCAACATCTTTAAATCGCTTCTTATATTATTTAATTAATAGACCCGCTTGGTCTAACGCGCTACTCTCGCAGTAGACTAGACTGCCGATAACGGGGATATTGAGGTTATAATATCGGTTGGGTGTACTGAGGGTGGTTTTCCCAAATGATTTTCCACTCTCACTACATGCAAATGCGGGTATACTTCCTATAAATATAACCTAACACCATTAGCGTGTTTAGTACATAAGCTTATAACCTGAACGAGTAGTAAGACGTGGAGCTAAAAAAAAATTGTGGACGGCTTGGGTTGCATCGTGGCTTTGTGGGTCTGATCTGTCCAAATTTTGCTCGGTTATTGTGGTGGTCAGTTTATATAGCTCTTTATCCCTCAGCCACATATAGTAACAGATGTATTAGTGGTAGCAGTCTGCATCTGAAGGCTTCATGATTATCTTACTGTATGTATGGGAATTGAAAACGACCTGTTGATAGTCCATAGATAATGTATCTAGTCTACTGTGTATCAAAGTACTTTTATCATCAGTCCTTCCTCCATTGCATCGCCAAGAGATAAGCTCTACAAAGTTTATGTTGACACTTTTAAAAGATATAAAAATGCAAATATTTACTAGATAAAATAATGATTCGTCAAAGGTTACAGCTGCAAAACATACCTCTGGAGATGAAGTTTTTGAGGAATTTACGAGGTGAAAAAATATTTTAAAAGTATTTTATTTTTAATCTGTCAACATTCAGATTTTGAATATGGCTTTTTACCGACTAACCCAAAACTAGCATAAAAACATTTGACCTACCGAATCAAAAGGATAGCACAACTATGTGCTTGCGTAGGCTTTTAGATAATGTATACTAATATTAATCATTATAATATAACTATTCATCATCTTAAACATGCTCATTAAAAATTTAAATTTTTTTCCACCGCGTCTTACTACTCATCCGGTCGACCTAGGTGATTTTGCGGTAAAGTTCTCGCCTCAGGACCCGATGTTCGTGGGTTCAAACCCAGCCAGGGTCGACGAATTTTTCTTGAGCGATAAAAAATCCTTTGCACAACTTCCTTCGGAGGGGAAGTAAAGCCGTCGGTCCCATGTCGATTGTGACATGTAAAAGAAGCCTGGAAGATAATATGTGAAAATACCCTCCCAGGCAAAATTGGCAGGCCCTTTCGCTCTTGCTCATAGAAATTCTCGTATGATGATATATTTAGTCGGTTCAGAAAGTTAACGTTAAATACCTCAAATAATTAAATACTACTCGTCCTGATATCTGTAACTTGCACTCACTAAACAAGAAACAGAGAATAAGAGCGAACTAAAAGGATCTGATCGTAATTAAATGAATCCCCGATCTTGCGAATATAAATTATAAGTACAAACTACATTCCAGTTTTCATAAGAATACTTTTATATAGCTAGAACATTTTCTTGATCTACTTCCACTTATTCATACTTCAGCTCATGTGAACTGTCTGCAGTAGACACTCTTGATAGATTTTATCAATGTTGACTAAAAAAAAGTGTATTTTTCTAAAAGTTTGCTTTCTAGCAAAATACGACTATAAATAGTCAGATCTATATTTAAATATACTTTAATCTAACGTTTCAAAAAGTGTAATGTCAAGTCACGCGTTTCGCAGCTTTAAATTTTGTAAATTCGTGTCAATTTATATCGCTCTTATATAAATAAATAGATTTTGGTTTTTCAATGTTGGCTGTTCGTAATTTTTGTACTACTTTTTGAAAGGTTCTTCTTATGGCGATCAGACGACCCTACACCGACCCTGGTGATATCAATACATTGAAATTATACGTTTCCTTATAATGAAAGGCTAAAATTATCATTTGTTCTTTTATAGCACATTAAGTGTGATGTTTTCCAGAAAGAAGCTAGGCCTATTTTCGTTGTACAGCGTAAAATGTTTGATTTTTTTCTTTTCGCGTGCTCTACACGAGAGTTCGGCAACCTTTTTGGTCTCCGATCGGCTTACCATAGGTCCCGCTGTCACACACGGGTTTCACACCTTTTTTTTGGTATATACATCTCATATTTATTTCTTGAATTCGATATTTGCTAAAATTATTTTTTACTCACCTTCTTAGGGAAACAAAGTATGAATAAAATGTAAATTTTCTTTTTAAACTATATAATTTTTATAGTAACCTATACATTATGACTGATCAAGGCTATTTTGATCACACTTAAATATATCTGAAAGTAGGCCTACTTGATATATTTGCGAGCTTAGAAGACTAAAAAAGATGGACTTTTAATGGCAAAATAGTGGGGCTTTCTTTCGCAGTCGACCAGTTTCCTATTCAGGCTCTACATCAAGCAAAACATATCTTATATTCATTATTAGTCTGTACATATTTTAAAAATAAAAATTTTAGCACGGTTAAAAAAGCCTTTTTTGACATAAATAAAATATTGCTTCATTAAATAAATTTAGTTTGATTTTTTATTTCAATCTTAACAAATCTTGAATATTTGTCACGAACATCGCGGAATTTCACCTGATTTTTTTTAAAGAGAGAAAGCCTTAGTCCTGTGCTCACCAATGCACACTAATTAACCTTTATTTATACCTTTTTGACGTTTTTATTTTTTGTACTAGGCTTAAAGCCACCTGGGTCATCGAGAAAGTATCAATCGCTGTCTGGCCACACAACTTAATCTACATTGGTCTATGTCGTTTTCTGGACCAAATTTATTTTCTATATAAGCTTATAGTTTCTTTCGCCCTTCACTTGCAACTACCCTTTGTCATGTCAATAAGAAAGAGGGAAAATAAAATTACGAACCTTCTTTTATCAAATAAAGAGGAAAAGCTCGCTGCTAGTTCTCTAATATCTTAAAAATTTCTGTTGTGAGGCTATTAAAATGACTATTTGTTAAAGGAAGGCTAAATATAGAGAGCCCTTTTTCACCATGGCCAGTCTCATAGCTCCGCAAATATGCTTAAAAAATCGTTTAAAATGAACTTGATGTTACATTTTCACACATATTTTTCTTTTAATAAAACTCAAAATATAGGGTTGTTAAGGAAAAAGAGCCGTGTTGGAATCTTGCGAGTTCATTTTGGCGTGGACCATATATTGAGATCATGGAATTAAATATTGCGTTAGAGCTGAACGTTTGTACGGCGCAACTTGAGGCGGCCCCCTTAATTTGTTTTCTTTCGGAGAGAGAGCTTCTAACCAAACACTCGTCTAGCAATCTATAAACGTATCGTTAGGCCTAACAGACGTTGAACTCATGTAGGACTATTAAGCATCTGGTACCACCGCACTCATAGTTCTTCGGAACACTTTTTCCTCAACAGTTCTAAAACCACGAGACAACTGAAACCAATCTCGGCTGGGATTCAAACAAGAGATTTTTGGTTCACGTCTTGAGAGTAAATAAACAACCACCGGGTCATATTGGTATCATTTATTTCATATTACCGTTACGAAACACAAATATAATACAACTATTCCTAAACGCACACCACGTTCAGCTATAAGTTGAACGCTAAGGCGAATAAAGAATTAAAGAAGAAAAAGGGGAAAGCTCTCGTATCTAATTTATTGTGAAGCAAGTAATAAAAGCATGACCCAGACTCCTAGACCGGATGTTGTCTGTCCGGCTACCTTCCTGTATAAAGTACACCCCCTCCCAGTCCTGAAAGCCTGTTACTTGCAACAAACTATAGTCTATAACAGTATATTTTACAAGTTTTAGCAAAGGAACAGGAACGTGCACAGTTTTATTCCTGGGTGAATGAATGTGTGTGCTGAAATAGGATATTTGCATGCCATGTAGTCATGGGCGTAGAAAGGGGTGGTCGACGCCCCTCCTGGAAATGGATGGACACCTCTTTATGGGCGCCCACATATGTAGATAAACTTAAATATATTATTTATTTATTTTGGTGTTATTTTGGTGATGTTGCATTGAGGCACAAGGCCAAAAGTCCCGTGTTCAGGATGTTATTTTCCACTTAATTGAAACTTAAATAAGGTATGGTGCTTTTTTAAAATATTGTTATTGAGAAATACACACACACACACTCCGCCTCTTAATACACACCTCATTATATTGTTAAATAAAAACCGTAACAACATATTACATGTACTTTTTAGTGGACCCCTCTTGAAAAGAGTTTTCTACGTCCATACATGTCTTATAGTAGTATGGAAACGATGTTCGCCTTTTATACACGAGCGATGTTTCTGTTATTCTTTGACAGGAAGGTTGGGGTTCAAATCTCGGTTGGGTTTACTGAAAGTGTTGTTTTTTTTTGCTAAAGGGTGTCCCCACCCTTCCTCCACGTAAATACAGATACATGTCCTATACATTCAACCTTCTTCATCTCCACTTCATTATTGTAAATATGCGGATAGATTGCACAGGTAGTAAGATAGGTGCTGAGCACTCAACTATCATGATTGTTCTTAGCACAACTATGAACAATCGTGGGAACTTATGATATATATGATAGTGTATGTAGGTCTTATTTTTCTGCGATGTTTCAACTATGCGTATGCGTATAAAATATGGTAATATCACGGCAGGCAGCGAGTATAGTATTAATATATTACCCGTTCGGCTTATACGCTTATGTACTAATTACTCTAATGCATCTAGCGTATGAGGCTGTCTATTTCAGACATGCATTACTGTTGGTGGTCGCTCCTTTGAGAAACTTCTTTAAAATGGCCTTTCATTTATGTACCAACAGCACCCCTCTAGCACCTATCGGTTACTTATTTTTAAGCACCGTGTCTTACTACCCGTTCGGGTTACACGCTTAAGTACTAATTACTCTAATGGGTTAGGAATTGGGAATGTTGAGCTTAGAGGAAGTGAACCCGCATTTGCATGGAAGGAGAGTGGAAAAGATATAGGGAAACCCCCCCCCCCTCCCAGTTCACCCGACCGTGATTCGAACCTCGATCTTCCCGTCCTCGGCAGTATAGCGCAACACGAAACCAGCGGGTTAGCTAACTACGCCACCGAGGCGGGGGTTATGGGTTACTTCTTCGGACATAGATTCACTAAATAAAAAGGTTTATTTTAGTCTTCCCTATTGCCCTTTAAAGTCTGTACAGAATCACCTTGTATGTACGCATACATTTAAATGTTTTATTACTATTTAAGAGTTATCAGCAGCTGTTTTGAGTTGTAGTGTGAATAATCTTCATACCTATTTCGTGGTAGTTATTTCACTGGTATCAGGTTTTCAGTATAAGTTTCCCAACTGAACTATGTAGGCCTACAAAAAACAGGAAACGTGTGTAAGGAATACAAGACAAGACAAACCAATTTCCTGGAGATCAACCACGCAGTTGCAGAAAAGTTGTTATGAATATCTTACCAGTGAAGACACGTATTGAACATCCTGTTTCTGTTTTATGGAAAGTTGATACATTTGAACTAATTTATCCTAGAACAACACACCTGACGATCTACACGTACTACCAATGTCGAGGTACGATAAACAAATGAATCTGGGCACAAATATAACTCTTGGGCACCTACGCCAAAGTCACCCTGAGACAACACCCGTTGTTTTTTCCTCACTGCGTCTTACTACCCGTCCAGGATATACGCATTTAACTACACTGATAGGTTAAGTTTGAGGAATCTATGGTTTTAGAGAAAATGTACTCATATTTTTGCGATGGTAAAGTGTGCAACTAATTATGAAAAATCAGCTACTGTGTACTTGGCCTGGATTCGAATCTTGACCTCACCATCAACGGCAAACCAAACCAGACTAGCTTGAAGTTTCATCCAAGTTTCCACCTCTGCGGGTACAAACTAACAGCCCAGCGCCTCACACCTAACGATATACCAATGTCGAAGTAACTAAACAAACCAGTACACAAATGTCGCACTAATTTAGGCACCTGCGTCACAGGGTTAGAGCCTACACCTGCAGTCGGCCCCAGGGCAGGACAGGGGCAAAATCTGTTACACTCCAATTTTTATGACAGAAAAGTTATTAGATGTACTTTCACGTATTCATAAGTCAAGTCGTGTGATCTGTAGTTGTCACTTTCAGTATATATCATTATGATAAATATCTAATAAATAACACTAATAAAATATTAAAGTGTACTATCAATTCTGGTTGGAAAAAATATGTTTATATATTCTAAAAAGCCCTTTATAAGAAAATTTGATTATAATATCCATTGCTACCCCTGATAACAGTTAAAAATATGACCCGCTTCGGTGGTCGCGTGATCTAACGTGCTACTCGTGTTGAACTAGACTTCCGAAGACGGGGAGATCGGGACTCGATCCCGGTCGGGTGCACTGAGTGTGATTTTCCCTAAATGGTTTTCCACTCTTCCTTCATGCAAATGTGGGTGCATTTCCGCTACATTAAACCTTCTTAATCCCTAACCCATTAGTGTAAATAGTACATAAGCGTATAACCCGAACGGGTGCTAATTTTTTTTTAAATATGGGAAAATACTTACTCAGTTTAGTAAATCTTAAAACGGAACATGTTTCCACAAACGAGATCAGTTATATGTTACACCCCCTGTTGAAAACTCTGGTCTGCGCTTATAAGAAGAAACATATTTTTGTAACGCCAATTGAGAGACGCGAGAACAAGGCGTTCTGTTACCATTTTGATGTATGGTTACATTGTGACAGAGCTACCGGGCACAATACAGCCATTTTCTCCCACGCTGAGCCTCATTGGTGTAGACTGACGATGACGGGAGATTGAGGTTCGAATCTATGTCGGGTGTACTGGGAAGTTTTTTTTTCCAAAATTGATTTCCATTCAACCTCCACGCCAATGCGGTTACACTCCTCTGAATATGACCTTCCTCATCCCTAAAACCAGTAGCGTAGTTATTACATAAACGTAAATTCGAACGGGTAGTAAGACGTGGTGCTAAAAAGAAAAAGTTCTAAATCTATTTCCCCTCCTGAGTTATTCATTCATTTCCTTTTTCTGTCACCGCGTCTCAATACCAGTTCCGATTGTACGCACATATTATTATTTTAATGTGTTAGGGATTTGAAAGTATTAATTTTAAAGGAAGTGTACCCGCATTTGGGTTGAGGGAAAGTAGACTACCATTTTGGGGAAAAAAACACACCTTCAGTACACCTGACCGGGCTTCAAACCCTGATCTCACCGTCGTCGACAGTCCAATATATTGCTAGAGTGACGCCTTTTAGACCATTCGACCACTGAAACTGGTATTTATTATATTTGTCTTAATTTCGCTATAAAATTTGGTATTCTTTGATCGACAAATAATTTCTACTTTTTATTATGTTTTGTTTTAAGTAAATCATTGTCTGAGTTTAGATTTTTAAAAGGCACACAATACAATTTTTGAAAATATGTGTATATATGTCTGACGAAATCGGGGGAGGGGGGAGGGAGCTTTGTGGTGGTGGCATCTGATAAGACTTTTTAAAAATGTTCACTCCTCTCCATTGGGGCAGCAAACAAAACAAATGACTCGAGGTTGATCTGCTACGAGTAATTCCTGCCACGTTCGTATGAGTAAGATTTAAGTTACGTTTATAAGACATCAATGAATGCTATGCCGTACTACCCGTAAGTCGTAAACGGCTTCTAGAAAACCCATTGTAGCAGTCAATTGTTTTTCGCCGCGTTTTATTAGTTGGCGCATTCACGTAACTTAGCGCTTGAGTTTTTTTTTTCACCCAATAAGAGCGATAAAAACATTTTACTGTGTCGCCGTCTACATTCTTGTGTTGACGAGGTAAAACACACCATCTCCTTGATAACAGGTAGATTATAATATTGGCGGTTGGGAAACTGGGGTGAGGGGGGTTAGTAAGAAAGAGTAATTTGTAAGTAGTTTGCTGATAAGTATAATCAATGTGTTCAGAAAGTGCACGTTAAATACTTCAAATAAAAACTAAACATCACAGCTAGAGCATTTTCTAGATCTACTTTCACGTATTCATTTCCAAGTCATGTGATAAACTTAAACAGTTTAAATTTTTAATTGATTATCGGTACCTTAAAAATATAATAAATAATATAATAAAATACTATCAATGTTTGACGCAAAACACCTGTTTTGTATTTTCTAAAGGTTTCTTTCTACCAACATTTTACTATACACTGACTAAGGTAAAATGAAGGTATATTTGAGACTCTGATCACTTGATTGATATACCTCGATGACTCAATTGTTTTGATCTTTGGCGCTATGTCAAAGGTCACTGGCTCGGTTCCCGTGTCAATGTGTGAAATTTTAACCCAAGTTGAAACCAGCCGGGTGCATCGGAAGTAGTTTTTTTTATCTCCCCGTATCACAGTCTGTTAAACTCTCTCTGTTTCACTTAAATAAATTGATTGAAACAAAACACCTGGCACGGTAATCAAAGCCGGGACATTTTGCTTAGTGTAGCAATGCTCTACCACTGAGCTACCCAGAAATTGTCTCTTGCTAAAGTCAATTCTTCACTCATAATTTAGTTAGTTTGTAAACTAGGTAGGTACTTTATACGTTAAAAAAAAATACAAACATTGTAATGTACTATTTAATGTTATGAGAAACCGCTTTTGTAAGTGAAGCGGTTTTCAAATAGAAGTTAAAGATTAGGTACTAACTATATAAAATGTGCGAGTTATTGGCCAACACGACACATGCTTTTGAAACTTTACAAATTATCCTCGTGAACAATCGATTGTATTTTTATTGGGATACTAAACCTGCTTTTTCTAAACACATATTTTATATCAGGCCACAGTTTACAAACTAAGTGAACATTGTTTGCACAGCCATCCCTACCAGCCCTGGACACCAGGACGAATGAACCCATGGATAAAATAGTACTGGTTGTTGATCACTGATAACTAAGCCACATAATAGTTTTTAATATTTTTTAAAACATGTTCAACATTAGGAATATTAATAACTTAATATAATATTGTTATTCATGAAAAAATTAGATATAGGTAATACACCATAATTAGACTGAAATAATGAAATCTTGAAACCCTTCCAACTTCGCTTCTCTTAGGGTCCGGCCAGACTGACAAACGTGCAAGCGAGCACGCAAGCGACTGGGTGGCCAGACTGGCCAGCGCGTGATTAGCAGATAGCTCTCGTTAGCTGTTGACGAGGAGGCTCCGAATCTTGGCTGAGTGAACTGAGGGTGGTTTTAACAAGTGATTTATTGTTGTGGTTTTCTCATCCTCTCTCCACGCTAATGGTGATTCTTATTTGTAAAGGCCTACTTTGATAATATTGAAGTATTTTAACATATCATTTTTACATATATATATGTATATATACATATAGGTATGGTTTATGATCTTACCAATTAAATTAGACCGTTAGTAGCAAGTGTGCTAAACCAATTGATAGTAATAAAAATATCAAAATGAGAAGTTTTCCTAGCACTCAATGAAACAACATAAAATAATATTGCCTAGCGCCTGTAAACTAGACTGTTCCGGGTCGAGTCCGTGCGCTTGAAAAATAGAACCAGTTCTATCTTTCAAGCGTGCGCGTTCAGTCGCTCGCTCGCTCGCTCCATTCTGGCCACCTCTCATTACAACCAATATGTTCTATTTTATATTTTAGTCGCTCGCTCAGTCTGGCCGCCCCTTAGGTCCAGTTTCATAGTCAGATTTAGTACGCCTCAAGTGCGGTGCTATACTAAATACAAGACGTCACCTACCTGAAATTGAAATAGAATGGGCCAGTTTCATATAAGAAACTGGCCCATTCCATTTTGTTCTAGGTAGGTGTCGTCCTGTATTTAGTATCGACTCACACTTTAGGCATGCTAAGGGCCAGTTTCATAGTCAGATTTAGTACGCCTAAAGTGCGAGTCGATACTAAATACAAGACGACACCTACCTAGAACAGAATGTAATGGGCCAGATTCGCATATGAAACTGGCCCATTCCATTCAATTTCAGGTAGGTGGCGTCTTGTATTTAGTAAAGCGCCGCACTTGAAGCGTACTAAATCTGAGTATGAAACTGGCCCTTAGGATCATCATAGCTAGAGTTCAGATCTCCCGCACGCCAGTCAAACACGCTGGCGCCGAGACAAATCTGCCAAAAACCGGGACAACTTGAAACCTAACCAGATAAATGAAATACTCAAAAGATCATTCCATTATTATGGCTGGCTGTTCTGTTGATCGACGTTTTATTGGTTTAATTTGAAGCTATTTTGCGAAGTGGTGCTGCGTCTTGACGGACGTATCTAAGCAGCTAAGCATCATCATACTTATATGCCACTGTACCGAATAGAAATAGAGGGAAGAAAATGAATTCACCCCGTGAGTCATCTTATCTATCTACTAATACTTCCGCGTACTTACATAAACATTCACTCTACTATTTGCGCATGGACAGCAAGCAACGACTTGCATTTTATGATAGTGTTTTTCCTGTTTTCTATTTTAGATACACATAAGCTTCCGCGGACATTTTTCATCTACATCCTGGCCATTTAAGTGATTAAACCAAATAAATGGAGCTGTAAACGCTTTAAAATATAGTAATACGTTAGTTTAAAAAATTAAGTCTTTCTTTAAGATCACCCGCCTCGGTGGCGTAGTTGGCTAACGCGCCAGTCGTGTTGAGGACGGGGAGATCGAGGTTCGAATGTCGGTTGGGTGAACTGGGGGAGGGTTTCCTAAATAGTTTTCACTCTCCCTCCACGCAAATGTGGGTTCACTTCCTCTAAATTCAACCTTTCCAATTCCTAATCCATTAGTGTAATTAGCACTTAAGCGTATAACCCAAACGGTTAGTAAGACGCGGTGCTAAAATTAATTAATTAATTAATTACTTTGAGATCAACAATATTTATTTTTGACAGTGTAAGACTATTTTTATAATTATTTAAGAATTCATGTTTTGTTTCAGTGATATATCTTTAAAACTCGCCGAATATAATCTAAATACAATAACATAAGAAATCCTATCTTGTCTTGCCGTTGCATCGTAGGTAGACAAAGTCGTTAAATAAATACTCCCTGGAAATCAGATGAGATACCACACACCTGTGCACAAATTCTAAATTCAACCCTGTTATCCCGAGGCGGCCCAACCTTGTCTGAGAGTGCTTTTGTTCTATTCTTTCGAGCAACCAACTTTTCCATATGTGGGTTAAGGTCTTATTCTATTTGTTTGCTGCTATTGTATTATTTGAAGTAGAAAAAGCTATAGTGGAATGTTTAGACATGAAAGGTTTCTTGATTGACAACAATGTCATATATAGAGCGCAAAGATAAATATAGTTATGTATAAAGAAAGGAAGTTTCTAAACATATATAACCAAAAATGGTTTCCGTGTGTTGTTAACTTAATTCATGTTTCAAAAGACTCGTGGGTAAATAGCTTAACATTCTTTTCTGCATTATTTTTTTCCTAGGGGAAAAAAAGTCTTTTGCAGTCGGTCTTTCTGTATGTCTGTCCCCTTTTAATTAATTAATGGATTTTCACCAATTTTTGAGCAAATACGATGCAAAACTATGTTTTTATTCTTCCTTCAAACCACATTTCTAAGTCAGTGGGTTTCTAAATTTTGAAACCAACTGTTTAAGGCAGTTATGACTTCCAAAACTCAACAGTCTGTTAAAAAATTTGAAATATTAAACAAAAAAAAGTAACTGGTTTTGTCATTGGTTTTGAAATAAAATGAATTTCTAACAGTTTTTAACGAAAATTGTACACATTTATTCGTTCATAAAGATATTATTCAGATATAAAGATTTGTTTCCTACGAGTCAAACTATCCCTATGACTAACATTTTAAAACTTTAAAAATAAATGTGTATAATTTTAATTCTTATTTTCAAAATGTGTCTTAGGTAAGAAGATAGTTTTTTGCCGTTTTCTCAACAAATAACAAAATGCCAATACTTGCTCCGCGTTCATTTTCTTAGTGAGAAAAAACTGATAGATTGCTGACGTGGTCTGGTCGCTACACATGTTCGTGGAGCAAGTCGTAGTGTCATTTGGCCAAGGCGACTATGTCGCCTAGTGCGTGAGGGCCCTTATCTGATTCGTAATCCGTGTACAATTTCCTCTTAAATTGATGATTTATAAAATTATTTCATTTGTTAGTCGAGTTCTCTATTAATGAATGATAGATTCATTAGGGAACCATTAATGAAATGAAGGCAATAACTGCCGTAAAAGAAAGTGAAAACATATCAAGTTAATCGAAGGTAGTAGATCCAATATTTTAACACTTTTTATCCCATAATGAAAGTTTCCAAAAATAATGCTAACATATGTCGGGTGTTAATTTGAAAACTTTCCACCAAAATATCTGGAAAACAACGTATTGCATAATAAAATATGTTAAACAAAAGTTTTTTGGTTATGCAAGTTTGTAAGTAAGTTCGCAACTTAAGCGGTAAGTTTTCGCGTAGGTTAAAACACCACGTAAGCCGTATAGTACTTAAATAATATGTATTTTTCTAGTATATGTTCGTTTCAAAGAATAACTAAAACTAAACAGATTATGCTTAGGAAAAGAAAACTTTAAGAAAGTGAAACTGTATAACTTTATAAACAAACAAAATGGCGATGACATAATATCTGCGTCAGCTTACTAGGAACGCCATATTTAATGTTTGAAGTGATACTTGATAGATGGCGTTGCTAGCCGTAGTATAAGTACCGCAACCGCGTATCCATGAATCCGTGTATCTCGAATACGTGTAAATCGAGGACTTAATATAGTCCAGTGTTACATATGTCTAATATTTAACCATTTTATTAAATATGTAGGCCTACGTACCCCTGAATACATTTATAGATGCAGTTTTAATATTTAATTTGTATCGTAAAACCTGTGGTAAATAAAACATTTTATAAACACAATCTCGTATTTGTAGAATGAAGAGAGAAGAGAGAAAATGATAAAAGTCATGAAAATTAAATATTTTCTGATACTGGAAACATAGTGGGTAGGCAAAGAATGAAGGGTAATGGGGGCGAGAGTAAAATTATTTATAAAATTAATTTTGAATAGCGGATGTGAGGGGGCGAATAAACGCACGCTAACCTTTTACCACTTATTCTATTTGAAATCGTTTGTGGCTTTTAATCCTCATTTTCCCTTACAAATTTAAAACTGTTTCGAGTACCCCAATAATTACAAATTAATCTGTTTGTTCCACTTATCGTTATACCGTTTTTTCCTAGTCACGGGTCATCCCCCTTTTAGGATTCAAAGTTTGTTTTGTTTCAGGTTCAATTTTAATTAGCTTTTTGATCCCGCCGAGTTTTTTTTTATTTTGGTGCAACCTTTACAACTCCTGTGCCTATACACGTTATGGGCGTTGCTTACCTGTGATTTCCCATGTTAATAAATTTACGTTTCATTCAGAGAGTTTTAAAGATATAACGTTGAAACAAAAACATAAATTCTAGAAATAGTCCTATAGTGTCAGAAAATTAATATTTTTATCTAGAAATATCTTTTTTCTGAACGTATTTATTATATATCATCTATAACTTAGGCTTGATCACGAAAATGGTCTGTAGGAGTCTTCCTGCTAGGATATAGATAAATAAAGTCGGTGGTAGCATATATCTATCTGGAATAGTAAACAAGAAACTTTAACTTTAAAAAGCAAGTCAATGTTTTCAAGACGCAAATAGTATAATGAGTGTGAAAACTTGTCAGAGGAATAGAGGAAGTGTTATCAGTAGCTAGACAAGAGGCATCTCTATTTCGTACATTGGTTTCTTAAGTGTGATAGTGCTTAGACTTCTTAGGTGCGTCAAGTTAAGATGCAAATTGTTTCGAAATACCCTAGTAGCCAACATCGTTAAATACCTGACCCAAATAGCTCGCATCGGTGGACATGGAGACTAAGTCTTCAAGCTCATATGGTCTATCTTGCCGGTAACGGGGAGATAGGTGCCATAAGCCCAACCGGGTGTTGGCTACTAAGAATGCTAACCACTATCTGTTCACACAAATTCTACTTTCCTCGTCTCTAAGTATTTCATTAGCAAGGCCCGGATTTTGATGACATGTCATCTTTTTTTGGTACATTACAGACACTACTCATCTGCACATAAATCATGTTAATGATCCCCTGATTGTGGAAACTTTATATATAATGTTTGGTCATTTTTTGTCACTTCTACTTTTAGGTAATATATTCTTGGTTTGTGTCTATTTTGAGTCATTTTTAGACGTCTTTGAGTCTATTTAGACGTCTTTGAGTCTATTTAGACATATTTGAAAAGGTTTTGGGCATTGATGTTTAGTGAATATATTTTTTCACATACCTACTATCGATATTTTATAAATGCAGAAATACTCAAACATAACTTTGTATTGTTTTAGCTTATAAAGTAGAAAAATACACATTCCCTCTGGTGTGATTGCAACTGGGCTAGAGAAGGTTGCGTTGGAAGGGGATAGCTATTATATCTGAAGCGGGTATTTGTAAATCACTGTTGTTAATTATAATACAAGAGTTTGTTACAGTCTTTTAGTTGCGTATATAATATATATATGAAAAAGAAAAAGAGAGAGAGCTTCCATTTAAAAAGTGTGTGTTTGATTTATTCATGTGCATTCATAACGAACTTTTTTTGAAATTTTTAGGTCGACTTTTGTCAATTTGAAGTGATTTTTTTTATGAATTTTTGTATCATCAAAGTCTGGATCTCATTAGGGGGCGACCAGACTGAGCGAGCGAGCGTGCGACTAAAATATAAAAAATATAACACATTGGTTGTAATGAGAGGTGGCCAGACTGGAGCGAGCGACTGAGCGCGTGCGCTTGAAAGATAGAACCGGTTCTATTTTTCAAGCGCGCGCGCTCGACCCGGTATAGTTTACAGGCGCGAGGCAATATTATTGTATGTTGGTTCATTGAGTGCTAGGAAAATCTCATTTTGACATTTTTATTACTATCGATAGGTTTAGCACACTTGCTACTAACGGCCTAATTTAATTGGTAAGATCATAAACCATACCTATATGTATATGTGTATGTATATATATATATATATATATATGTAAAACTGATATTTTAAAATACTTCGATATTATCAAAGTAGGCCTTTACCAATAAGAATCGCCATTAGCGTGAAGAGAGGATGAGAAAACCACAACAATAAATCACTTGTTAAAACTCCCCTCAGTTCACTCAGCAAAGATAAGGAGAAGGAGCCCTCTTGTCAACAACTATCGAGAGCTATCTGCTAATCACGCGCTCGCTCGCACGCTTGTCAGTCTGGCCGAACCCTTAGTAGGATTAAATGCGACTAGCCAGGATGGGTGTTAAGGTACGATGGAGAAAAAAAACTAGGTTTCGATTAAAGCCGACTTGAAATTAACAAGCCCGAACTATATTTTTAAGTGGATAATGCCTAACTATCAATAGAAGTAAAAGAGTTTTTAAATAAATTTAATCGGTTCTAAAAGCTAATGAAAAATTAACACTTTAGAAAGCTTGACACAGTTTTGTTTCACAGATTTACAATTTAAATTAATTTATAATAAGTAATCTAACAATATCAATGTAAACTTATTACAGTTTTTATAAGTAATATTGGCGATGCAATCAGAATGGGAAAGATGGTGGAGATCAGAATTAACACTTGCCCCCATTCCTTATCAAGATCGTCACTCATTTTAATAAAAGCTCAACACACCTGAATTAATTTCTGTGCTAATATTTATTTCATAACCGGCCTTGTGGTATAGTGGTCAAGGCTCCTGGATGCTAACCTAGTGGTCCTGGATTCAATTCCCGGCTGGTACCGAAGGTTTTTTCTCGTAAGGAAAATAATTCCCGTGGTCAACAGGGTTTTGTTAATTAGGCTTAAGTCAGGTTGATTTTTTTCCTTAGTACAGCGTCTTACTACCCGTCCGGGCTATACGCTTATGTACTAAACACACTAATGGTTTTAGGGATTAGGAAGGTTACATTTAGAGGAAGTGTACCCGTAGCTGTGTGAAGGGAGAGTGGAAAACCGTTTAGTAAAAACCACCCTCAGTACACCCGACCGAGATTCGAACCTTGATCTCCCGTTATCGGTAGTCTAGTCTAACACGGGAGTAGCGCGTTAGACCATGTGGCCACCGAAGGGGGTTGTTAAGATCTTCATTGGTTCCACACCCTTAAATTTTCCATAAGCATCCCCTCATCTCATCGGGACATAAAAAGCCTCTCCACGAAAAGGATGTAGTACGATTAGTACGGTTCATTAGTACTGGCTAACCTCCCCGCAAACTGAATTATAGATTGATATAGCTCAACACTTTACTATTATTATTTGTTTGTTTGGCCTGCTGGTAATTGATCTTGGGAGTCCTTGCTCAATCAATACTCAGAACGCGAAACTGATTGAACTAAGTGGTCAGATGCATTAGTAAGGATAACATTTAAACAATTACATCTTTCACAATCTTCGTGGCAGTTCTCTTTCTTCTTTGTTCTCTTATCGCTGTACCATCATTAGACTACACCATTTTTTTCCCAACACGATTGTACACGCAGGGGTGTTTATTTTTAAAAGCACAGCAGGAAGGCAACATGATGAACAGCGGCGTGTCGCCCAATTACCATATTTTAAAAACCCGTAGTAGTAGTCATAATTATGAAACTGCTCTGGAAGCCAAGACGATCTCATGACCCACCCACATTTAGCAGCTCTGATAATGAATACTAGAGCAAGTGTTTGTGGAGGGTCCTGAGTTCTTATTTAATATGAACGTAAATTACCGCCGTACAGAAATATACGTTCTGAATTATAGTCATAGACTATGACCAAGCAGATAGTCTTTTATATCTGCTCCGTGTCTCACTTATTGTCTGGACTGAAGGACTCCCTATATTGCCTAATTGGGACCTCTTTCCGTTACACCGCATATAAGTCAGAGACTTTTCGCAGTGCAACCACGACTTCAAGGGGCAGTGACGCTACAACGAGCTCGGGGAAAAACCCCTCGTATACGCATTCATCCATATCTGAGAGAAGGAGGGCCCCCTGCAGTTGGTGTACATCACGAGGGGGATGTGGGATTCGACCGCAGGGATCGACAGAATGTATTTACCCTACGTTGCCCAGCGGGGACCTCGTAGAGGTGCCCTCCCCGACTCTTCTGAAGAACTGCCTCCTTAGATTGAATTTACGCCGAAAGAGAGCAAGTAATTCTGAATTGAATTTAAATTTTAAATAGTTGAAGTAGAGTTCAAAAGCAAGAACAAGTCTGAGCCTGTGTAACTCAATGATCCCTCCCTTCCCAAAAAATAACATCGCCAGCAAAATTCTCCCCATATTCTACAATCCCTATCCTACCACACTAACCACCCAAACATCCTACCATCTTACCCTCGAAGACCTGAAAAGAAACGGTTAAACATATTATCCTAGGTTACCTTACAATCTTCTTTCCTTCTTCTTACCGACCGCCATGGCGTACTTCAGAAAGTACGCGCAGTTCCTATCGGTCCTCACCAACGGCCTCCTCGAAAGCGCCTCTCCCTCTTCACAGACCTCCAACTTCAAAATCCTTCTCTCCCTCTCGTAGTGCTCACAAGTCAGCAGAACGTGTCCCGCGTCTTCGTTCGCGTCGCATGCCCAGCAGTCCGGGTTCTCCTTCAGACGAAATCCATGAAGATTCCAGTTGAAGTCGCCATGCCATGCCCGGTGAAGAACTGCGTTGCGTAGTGGTTCATTCTCCATCCTTTCCTGCACATAAAGTCAATACTTAAAAGTCTCCCTGCCTTTCACAGGTGCGTCCCATCTCACCTGCCAAGCCGCGAGGGAGTTGCGCCGGCCCGTCCTTTCCTCCTCATCGATGGCACTCAGGAGCTTCTCCTTAGTCTGCTGGCTGGTCTGCGCAGATGCCCTGTTCTCCGGAAAGAACAAGATGGCTTTGGGTCTCTCCGTTATCTTCCCTATCTTCCCGGTCAGCTTAGGTGTCCTAGGTGGGTGAGCAGCTCGGCCCTCGGCCTCCCGCAGCCTTCGCAGCATAGCTGCACCCTGGTTCACCCGTATGCACGTCCATCGGCACTCCACCTGCAACTACAGAAGCAACAACCCCACACTCCCTCAACATACCTTGTATCTCCACCCGCATCTCCTCTCATCCCTGCAACCGTCCCTTCAGGAAGGCCACCTCCTGCGAAAGTTCCTTCAGGCATCCTCCACTGATGTCGATGTTTACTACCAACACCTCAGCCTGAGCAGTGGTAACCGTCCTCTTCTCCTTCACGAGGATGGTGATCACCATCTCCAGGTTGGACAGGCTCCTCTGGCCCCTGGTCCCCGCTGACGCCTTACCGACCTTCCACCTGGAGGTGATCTCCATGCCCTCATTGTCACTCAGAGCGCTCTAACAGGTGTCCTTAGGCGTCTCCATAAGCCTCTCTGGTGGCGGACCCGGAGTCCCAGGGACGAAGGTCAGCGGCGGAAACTCCGGCCTCCCAATCGACCTCGCAGGGCTGTTCATTCCTCCAGGTGGAGTCCTAGAAGTCTTCGTCGACTTCGGGAAACTCATCCTTAAACCTGTATAAACTCAGTAAACAACAACACAGAATAGGGAACCAAATCAACAGTGTAAGAGAGTTCAGTAGAAAAGAATGAAATTTGAAATAAATTCCACCAAAACAAATCTCCGATCAAATAACAATGAAAGTTAATACCAATAACACCGAATATAAAACAGGCAAGTCTAAGCACAAGAGCAATCAATCAAAAGTTGAAACAATCACAGAAAATGTTAAAAAGTCCAATAATATCCAAAAACTGAACTATCTCAGAAAAATAATCACTCATCAACTCAATTCATTCTCAAAAACCTACCTACCAGTATTCTACACCTTTAATTTAAATGACAAATACCTCTAAAACCAACAGGAGAATTAATAAAATTAGTACCCGAGGGCTGGATCAAAAAAATTTAGAGTCCAACTAAATACAAAATCTGGCCTATCTAAAAAAAATTATCACTCAATTGACACAATTACTTTCTTATAACCTGCCTACCAGATATTTACAACTTTTATACAAATACAAAAACTGATAGGAAAATTAATATAAAGCAATTCCTTTCTGAAATGAAGAAAAGAGTTAAGAGTCCAACCAAACACACAACCTGCACTATCTCAAAAACTAACCAATCAATCGACACAATTCCTTCTTAATAACCGGCCTACCAGATTTCTACACCTTTTATTCAAGTGACAAAAACCTCTAAAATCAATAGGAAAATAAATATAAGCTAATTCGTACCCGAGGTGGCTGGAACAGAAAAACGTTTGTCCAACAAAACACAAAACCTGACTTATTTCAAAAAATAATCAACCGATTTTAACAAATTCTTCTTAGAAACCTTCCTACCACTTATCTACAACTTTTATTCAAGTACTAAAACCCTCTAAACACAATACCTAGATCAGTATGAGACAATTTGTCACTCAAGTGAACAAAAACACTGGCAAAAAGTCCAACAATTTATAAAAATTGAAATAACTCCTTCAAATTTGCAAACACTAAGCTAAAACTTCACACAAACCTTCCTAACACTTTAAACCAACCTTTATAAACACAAGAAACCCTTAAATCAGTCTTATATTAACAACCTAAAGGAAACAAACTTAAACAAACCTAAAGATAATAAAATTAGCCAATTACTCTTGTACTTCAGACAGAGTTTTCTTCAAAAAATCCCTAATAAACACCTAACCAAATCTGAATACAATCAAGACTAGATGCTGAACTATCTATTGACACCATAATTTAGCCCTAAATAAACACTTTTAGATATTAAAATTGACTTTGAAAAACCATCTTACTCACAAAAAAACAGAGTCCAACTTGCACACAAAAACCTAATTAATTCACTTAAATCACAATATAAGCACTCCTATTCACACAGCACTGATTATCAGGGAGGTGAGGCCCCTCTAAAAGCACAAATTAACACCAAAACACCAAAATCATACACAATTTCACTCGATGTTTACACTTTGAGGAGATTCAAGATGGCGGAATTCACCCAAATAAATTCTAAGTCCCTAAATATGCTATTTATTCGGCCAGATGGGCACGAATAAATTCAAAAATACCACTACGAACTAATTAAACCCTTATGAACACAATAGAAACAATATTAACACCCAATAAAGCTTTATTCTCTCTTAAAAAAAACCAGTTAAAACCGGAGCAATCAATCGACCATATCCACAGTAGCTCAAACTTGCAAGAACGGCCTGGTTGTATGGACCATATTTACACTAATGTGGAAGGGAATAGGAAAGTAAAGCTTAAAGGAAATTTATCCGAATTTATTAGGAAGAAAAACTGGAAGCCGCTTAAAAAAACCTCTCCATTTACATTAATTTATCAACCCGGAGAGGTAGCGACATATCCTTGACAGTAACTATACCATATTGGTAGAATGCAAGGTAAGCTTTCTATCTTACAGAGTAGAGGAAGGATACACCCTGCCGAGATTTGAATCCTGACCTCCCCCAACATCCGCAAACCAGACAAGCCTAGACTCACACCTTTGTCCTGCCTACCGGTGTGGGTCTATGTCTTGGATTTTTTTATTATAGTTCGTGTTTTGTTAAAAAAAAAAGTTTAACTTTATCCTAACTGAAAGATCTTTCTCGGCTCTATCGTGAATTGCTTTGATCCCTGAGGCCTGGGTTCAATCACGACAGAATGAACTTTGATGTTACCCCTCCTCGCCTCTCTTCTTCACCCTCCCCGTCCTACTTCTCCACCATCGTGGGTGGTTTTTCATCCTATCCAAGTAAATTTATTTCAAGCAAGTTTATTTCTTTAAAATACATGGTCCTCATCCTGTTATGTTGGGCTAGATTATTTAAACCGCTGTTAGTAAGTACTATTGCTATCAACAAATGGAATTTATTGACCTTAAGGTGGGATGTAACGAAAGATCCGTATTTTTTAAAGTTTTTATAATACTTTTTTTTGTGACTCAAATAAATAAAATAGAGTTTCAATTGATACGTTTAGTTTAATTTTCTACACAAATTAATCTTAACAGATCTTGAATATTTTTTCTTGGGCATGGTGACATTTACACTTTTTTTTTAAATCTTCATTTATAAAAGTTTTGTTCAAATTCTGCAATGCTCTTAGCAAATATTCAAGAACTGTTGATATCACTATGTGTAAAAATGTATAACTAGGCATTTCCACTGAAGCAATAATTTATTTATTTTAACCAAAAAGGTTTTTGTTACAAAAACTGCAAAAATACTGACCTTGAATCGCATCCCCTTCAACCTCACCTTAACCAAATACTCGCGCAAGTGAAATCGTTCTAAGATTATTTTTAAAGAATTACTAACACAAATAAATACCTTATACTCATTTTTATTCTGACGTGATTTTTTGCAAGATGGTACTATTGTTTCGTGCAAGGCCAGTGGTTTAGCGAGAGAGGAAAAAAGAAGAAAAACTCAGTGCTGTTTATCAAGGTAGACTTGCAAATATATTCTAGCGAATTGACACGGATGTTTTATGGTAGAGCCAATAAAGGTACGAGTTTGATTCCCCCTTCTAGCGTTATTTTAACATCATTACGATGATACAAGACCATTTCTGGCCAACTTATGTGGACAAGACATGGGAAGGATTTTAAATAAATACACCAGAATTCGCCTAGACTAAAGAGATGACGAGTAAAAAAAAACAAGGGACGGAAGTATAGGGCAATGATGCATCCGATTTGGGACACACCACCCGAGCCAGAGTCTACAACACACTTCGTGTGAGGGTGGATATTAACCTTGGTCACGGTTACAGCGGTCTCTGGATACATCTTCCAATTAAATAAAATTAAGAATTGCCGATGGCAGGGAGTATCCCGGTGGTTTTCCCTAAATGGTTTTCCACTCTTCCTCCACGCAAATGCAGGTACACTTCCATTAATTTCAACCTTGCACACTCCTAACTCATTTTGCTAATTAGTACAAATGCTTATAACCTTAATAGGTAGTAAAACGCGGTAGTAAAAATCTTCAAATTAACTTTTCAAGTTTTAAGGCTGCATTGAAAGTATAATTATGAGGAAGCTCCGATTTATCCAACTTAGTTCTACCTACATCTGATAAAAATAAAACTATTTATGAAGCAATTTACGTTCAATTATAATGAGGTTTTAAACTATGTCCAGTATTATCTGAAACAATATATCACGAAAAACCTTCCTCGTCCTAATTAAGGCTGTATTTTATCCTCACGGTTGTTTAGGCGTGCACTTGTATGGACGTTAATTTATCCTTTCAATTAACCACCATGCAATTAACGATGGTAAACTAACCACAGTTACTCGGAATGGTCGTTAATAATTCAACAGGATAACGATTAACGGGGAATTCGATGAAATAACTGCCGGATTGTACAGTGGAGTGGGATTGTCATATTACAGTTACCTAAATTACTCAAATAACTTTATTATGTCCACATATCAAAACATTTGATCTTCAGCTGTCACTCTGGACAGATAATTTGGATGCCGATAAAAAATAAAAAATATGTTTACTTTATTGACCTAAAAATGTTGTATTTTCAAAACTTACCTTTTTAGTGTAATTTCACTATAAATAAACAATTCAATATTAATAGACAATAGACATTAATTACTAAGCTACGAATTGTATCCAAATATTTATGTTGACTCATATATTTTTTAATAATGTAAAACAAAGCAGCGAATTAATAATTTTGCGTTCTATTAGTATAAAGGCTTTATAAGAAGTTACTACTAAATATGAGCTTAATGAACAAAATCATTTTTGTAATTACACATATTTAAATATAACCTACCAAAGAAAACTAAATAAATATGTTATGCTATATTTGGGCTCCAGGGGTGTTATACATTGTCCCTTATTGCTTTACATGACGAAAACAATTTTAAGTTGCTCGAAAACCAAATTCTTAAAAAGATGATGCTAACTGGGAGTGGAGGAGGTTACATATTGATGGGTTAAATACCCTGTATTAATAACCATACATTGCTAGGATAATCAAGTCTCTTAGCTTAAGAGTGGGCAGGACATGCATCGATGATGGGAGAATCTAGAACCTTGTTCAGGGTATTTACTGGCAAACCCAATGGGAAAAGACCATTGTGAAGTCTAAGATGCACATGGGAGGATAATATTAGAATGGACTTGGAAGAGATAGGGTGTAATGAGATGGACTGGATAGAACTAGCTCAAGATAGGGATATGGTGTAATGAGGGGGACGGGATAGAACTAGCTCGGGATAGGGATAGTTGACGTACTTTTGCAAGTGCGGCAATGAAAGTTCGAATTCCTAATGCCAAAAAGTAAATATATTTTGACATACCGTAAGTAATAATAGGGTAAAATTTTTCCAATTACGTTTAGAGTAACTTATTTAAAAAAAATGTTTTAACTATATAAACTACATAATTTGTTTTAAAACATCTATTGTAGACTTCTCGACAAAGGATTTAAATAATTATCACGCTCATGGCTTTAGGGATTAGGAAGGTTATATTTATCGGAATTGTACCCGCCTTTATGTGGAGGGAGAGTGGGAAACAATTTTGGAAAAACCACCCTCAATACACCCGACCGAGATTCGAACATCGATATCACTGTCATTTGCAGTCTAGTCTACTGAAAGACAGNTAGAGCCCTATTAACCATATAATTTGCTGCCACATCTCGCTTGAAAATACTTCAAAAATGAGCAAATTGAGCTTTTTATATATTTTTAAAATTCATAAAACTTAAAAGTTAAGGTTTTTAATATTATAGGGGACATTTTGATACTTTTAAGCTTCATTTTGGTGTGAACAATATTTTTTAGTAAAAATAATGTCTTAATAACGCAAGATTTCTAGACGTCTACATTTCACTCAAGCGGTCGTCTAAGGAGAATTTCAACAAAAAATATATATTTTCTTACTCCTTAGAAAAATATTTATTTAAATTTAATTATTAATAAATAAAGAAATAATATATAATCCTTTCATCCAATATTAAGAATATGTTATTTTTAAATTAATTAACAACATAATAACTTTTATAGTTTTATGGAAATAATTTTGATTTTTAATTAAAATATTCCGAAAATATTAATAGAAAAGGAAGGAATAAGGGATAATATTTTTTCGACACATTTAATCGGGAAGGAGGACTTGGGTTGGGGGGAGGAGGGGACACTTAATTTTTATTTATCTACCTTTTTACTCTTTTTATTTTTTCATACGGCATTCTGGCAGCCTGTTATTTTGCGTCACGCAGCGTGTGCGGTTTATTTATATTATACAGAATACAACTGGAGTGCAAATTTTTAAGTCTCGCGTAGGGCGCATGGAACCCTTGCACAAGCCCTGGACGCCTTTAATGTGTCTTCAGGCTACGTCCATATTGCGACCTGGTCGCCGCGACCAAGAGGCCAGCACGCAATGCCTTGTTATATGAATGTGGTCATACTACGTGATTACGACTTGGTCACTAACGTGAGCGACTTTGGGTCTCCTATATATAAATAACATTATTTGACGTTCCAGCGACCTGATCGCGGCGACCATGTCGCAAGTATAGCCGTACCATTGGAGCTCCTGTATACAACCCCCTTATTAAGATTACTTCATACATAATACACTATTGGATTATGATAATAATAATTTGATAAAAATGAGAAAGTTAACCTGGTGGTCTAGGGGTAAGGTGTCAAATTTCTGTGCTGGGTGTCCGGGGTTCAATTCGCAGTCCCGGCACAGATTTACATGATTGCCAAACCCTTCCTTCACCTCTGACAAGGTGTGTATTAATCACAGCTTGTGAATGTGTGGAATACCAGGCCTCCACCGTGGTTCGGATCCCACCTTAAACTGTAGGTCCTCCATTTTCATCTCACAATCACTCTACCATTACACATTAGCGTAAGTGCGTACATCCCGAAAGGGTAGTAAGATGCGATGCTAGTAATAATAGTCTAATAATAATGATAATAATGGGGATATTTTATTTGTATATATTTTAAAATAGAATTGAATCGATTTCAATTACATAAAGATCGTTCAGTATTGATTTTCCTTCTCTTAAATGTCTCATCTATGATATCGTCAAAGTTTAATATACAAAATAATGTTGTCTACTAATACAATAATTGCATCAAGTTTTAGGCCAGTCTGAAGAATGGAAAAAAATACGCAGTTTTGTAGCATATTAATTCTCCCATTCATTAATATAGATTTTATTGTTATTAAAATTTTACGTTAGAAGAAGAACCAATATGACAAAATATGGAAAGAAAACCTGTTTGTACTATGCGCGTGTGTTTAACGTGATTACTATGCCCGGTATAAATGTTGTCGTGAACGCACGTATTTACAATATACTGGGTTTATTAAACAAGACCGGACATGTCTTCAACTGTAATGTTAGTACAATTTACATAATCGTTTTAAATTACTGTTCACGCAGCAACAAACACAAAGTAATTGTTTAACTTTTATTTTTTCTATCGATTTGTAGGATCAGCACGAGTGACTTAAGCATAGAAAATACAGAATCAAATAGCCAAAGCTATTATTTATGCTTTTAGTGAGGATTTCTCCATCTAGCTATCATATTCTAAAAATTGAAAAATGACACCTGGACACGGGAATCGAACCCAAAGCCAAAGGTCACGGGTTCGATTCTCGTGTCCAGGTGTCATTTTTCAATTTTCAGAATATGATAGAAAATATAGTTTTGAGGCGCTAAAATAACATATCAGAAGTTCCTAAACTTCAGGAGCCAAGCAGGTTTATAACGTTCCTGTGTAGAACTGTTGAACTGTAGGAGAACAAAAGGGGAGGACTAAAATATAAATGACACTACATTTTGTGTTGTGACCTCACATTTAAATCATAAAATTCGAGTCACAAATATCTATTCTACGCTCATATACCTGTTTCCCGGGCATTAGGTCTAAATGATCAGCCAAAAGATGTAGATTTTTTTGTACTTTTCAGAGAAGTAAAATTCAACTTTTAAACTGCGTTTACTTTCTATGTATGTTAAGGGTCGTACAAAATAGTTTTGTTTCCATTCCAATCAAGACCAAACTCGTGTATTATTGAAGGTAAATATTTAACTTAAAACACACCATCTGACCATCTTAAATGTTGGGTTGATTTTACTAGTTCTTATATCGCACACTTGAATGTATTTTATTGTTTTTTTGAAAACGCCACTAATTTTACCAAATGCAACTATAATACGTATCCATGGATATAAACCCCGGCCTCCGGTTTAGTCATTCACTCGAAGCCAACACATAAAATTCTCCATCAAAATTACATAATTTATGGTGTGGACTTTTTTTTTAAGCTAAAACATTATTTCCTCAGCTACGTTGTGTTTATCTTAATGTAACCATCTTTATGGTATCTGTAGGGTACCTATGTTTCCATAAACACCCCAAAATGGTTTCCTTTTTTTTTTATCTTATTGCTCCTGAGTTTATCGTTTTAATAATCATCCAGTCATTTTTGTAATTGAGAAGTTTCCTACCAGACTTCCATATTTTTTCTATAAAACTAAAAATAGGCCTACTGCACGAGAGTAGCCCATTGTAATTTCCTATTTTGTTATGTCTCGTTCCTTCCATCCCTGGAGCTGTTTCATTTACTGTTCGTGTTTTTTTTTAAATATAAACTTTCAAAAATATCTAAAAAACTGTTTGTAAGTTTTGTTTTATTTGTGTCTGTGAAACAAACAACTTATTTTGCTATTGGGCATTCGAAAGAGTGCGAAGAACTATGATAATGGGCTAAGGTTTTGTTTGTTTGTTTATGAAAATAGGAAATACTCTTTTCTGTTGCACTGGACTTATTTAAGGAAGGATGTCAGAGCTTTAGCTGATACCAGCCTCCATTTAAGCTCACGCTAATTGTGCGACATTTATGCGTAGACACTTTGCTATCATTATGTTTCAACAGTTATTATGCAAGGCTATTCATACTTATATCTTCAGGTAAAAATTATACGGGTAGTTGAGGTTGATAAGACAAGTATTTCTACGATATGAATGTGGGTTCCAAGACGCCAAATGGCGGTGAAACGAGACGTCAAAGTTGACTCTGCATGCACCTGAGGGTTAGGCAACTCATCAATCTTCAGCACATAACAAATGTTTGATATGATGTAGATTATGAGTGGTAACAGACATTGAATTGCGCGACAACAGGAATTGCTGCTACGATGGGAACTATCTTGTGTGTCAGGAGAGGGCGTGGTAGGGATGCCTGTGTTGGTTTGATTGGCGTGCTGCATGTGTTGCCTACCCACCAGGGTTATACAACGCCGCCATTTGGCGTCGCCGAGCCCAAGTTCACTGCGTGGAAATACTTGTGTCATCAATCCCTACAACCTCTATAATTTTTTCACCTGGAAATATGAATATCCTTGTATTATACTACGCGCGTCTCACTACTTGTATGAGCTAATCCGCCTATTGATGTCTAATGCATCCATTTTTAAACCAACATTCAATAGACCTAATTTTTATGCTTTCTTTCCACTAACATAGTCTAATCTAACTTAACCTAACTTTAACTAACCAATCCTAGCATAGGCTCACCTAAATAACTTGACCTCAACACTATACCTATGCTATTATCCAAGTCCAGGTAGATAATGTCAATATGAATAAACTCCGAAAAACATTCAATCACCTCTCACTTAACGTTCCACGCCGAACGGTCCAAGATACCTAATGTTTCCCACACTCTTTTGATCGCGACCCTAAATATAATATTTCCCTGGCCTAGCGACCCAATGGCTCATTAATTACATGTAGTTTATCTTTCTTAATGTTTTCATATTAGTGTTCATTAAATTAACTTAAGCGAATTAATTATTTCAGTGGCTACTATAATGCTGTTTCATTCTTGGGGAGAGTTCTTTTGAGTTTTTATTGTGTATCGAAGATGGTATCAATACAATTGAAACGATTTCAGTAACTTTTTGAACTTACAAATAGAAAATTACACAATAAGTTTCCGTGATAAAATTGACGACAGAAACAGTTTTTTTTCAATTACAACTATGATGCAGCTTCATTTTGTGGGTGGGCTCTTCAAGTTTGAGTGATATTTTGATGTACAGAATACAACGTAAATGATTCTGATTATCTTGATTTTTACAAGACCTGAAAATCCCGGTTCATAGAGCCAAGCTATATTATCAGAAGCAGTAAAAAATAGTTTTAAACTCTACAAGTAGGAATGGGTTTGTCCTTTAGCTAGGTCCAAAACACCGAGAATAAGAGGGTTTCAAAATTGTTGCTATTGTCATTATTACAGTAGTAAGTACTCTTCATAATGTCCCAGTCTAATCAAGTTTTTATAAATATGATATTTCATTAAGTTTAAAAAAAAATCGAGATCTTTCCGCGATCCTCAGGAGATTCCTTTCAACCCTCATTTGGGTCGTGACCCATGGTTTGAGAACCACTGGCTTAGGACGTCACTCTCATGCTAGATTGGCCTGTTTGACGGGTCTGTACTTTTTATATTTCCTCGTTTACGCAATAATCCAAAATAAGATTTTTTTCTAAGTGCTGTGACCAAGTAACGCGTACCATGGGCTAAACTCACTGCCGTGATTACCTTATATAATATTTGTGACTCATCACAGGTTTAGTCCCAAGATACTACTCGATGAGTCGTCTTATGGCTCGTCTACATAGAGTCGTACCCGCTTGTCGGGAGTCGGAGTCGTAATATTGACTGTCTACATTGAATGTCGCAATCGCAATAGCAAGTTGAAATTGTCGGAAGGAGATGAACACTGTCCATCTCTTGCGTTGCAACACGTTGCGTTCAGCCAATCAAAAACAAATATGGTTGCTACTAAAATCATTTAAAGTTAATATTTATTTAATCTTGGATAATAGCCTATTTCATGGAAATCTATATAAATATATACGGCATTTTTTAATTAAAAACAATTATTGTTTAAACATATATATTTTAATTATTTGAAAGTATTAATACTATGACTTTGATTAGAATTAATAGTATATGGTGGTGTCTATTGTATGCTATTTGCCTCGTTTTTTGTTGACTTTGGAGTGTAAATGGATTTCGACGATACACTTATTGAGTCTGTCAGTATTTGTCCTCCTTTTTACGAAAGAAAAGAATCGTTATATTGAAAACTTTTCTACCTATATAGTTGTATAAACTGTAACAGTCTGGTAATATGTATTATGGTTTGACTGCTTATGTTTTTCTTAATTCCTATTGGTTGAAATTACGTGCTACGACATTTCATTGTAGACAGCCCCTTTTTTAATAAGGAACTACAATACCGGACGGCAACCGACACGTTACTACACCGACTCCCGACAAGCGGGTACGACTCTATATAGACCAGCCTTTAGAGATAAAAAAAAATACTTTTAGAAGGCAACGTTTGAACTAAAATGGCAACCACTTTCATAAGTTAGCAAACCCGTCCAAAAAGTTGCCATAAACCAGGTAATTATTTACAAATAAAATAAATCAACAAAAAAACGTGTCTCTCTTGTTGACTATATAAGGGATGTTTAAATGGTGTCGGAATCTTTGGTGACTCAACTGTGAAGAAGGGAAATTCGAAAGCTATCAGACGACTTCAAGACTCGGTGGCAGTAAAAACAAGTGAGAATTTCATTTCCTCGGGGCTTAAAGGATTGCCTTCACCCGAAAATGGGTTTTCTGTTTGTTTTTTACGTCGCGGCCGGTATTAATGGGGCGGTACGTGATGTAAATTGTCGGCCTAACGAAAAAAATAGGAACCATTAGCTTATAATATATGTCCATAATAGTTTTGACTATTTTTATTTTGTTGGCGTGAGGCCACGAAACAGACATATAGTGATGTGTCCCAAATGAACTCTTAATGGACTTACCTTGTTAGGACCACGCTTCTTTGGTCATTTATTTACGTTATTTATATTTTCACACTTATTGAACCTTATCTCCATGTTTAAAAGTTATGCCTACATTAGTAATAACAGAGTAGGAATCATAGTATCTGAGAGTTAAAAAGTTACAAAAACTAATTGTACATGGCCATCAAACGTCAATTCATGTGATCTGCAGTTGTCATTTTTTACAGGTATTATTAATACTTATTAGACAATAATAATATAATAATTATTTATTTTATCAACGATAACTGCAACAAAATGTGTTGATTTTCTAAAAGGCCCTTCCTATCATGTTTTTACTCTAAATTTAGTTGTACGTTTTTTCCGACACCTTAGCTCATTCGGTAGCGTGTTTGTTTACTCAACTAAGGGTCTCAGGTTCGATTCTTGGTATGGCTGAAAAAAATTGCTTTGTTGAAATAAGGGTTTTTCCCTTTAACAGTGATGAATTAATGGACGGGTACTGGATGTTGTGTCTGTTCTAGATTTAAGTTAGTTAATACATCTTGTGTTGAATAAGTCCGTTTAGAAAGTGCACGTTAAAAAACTCATAATTAAAAAAGTTATACATAACACGTATGCATACGCTAATATGTGCAAAATATAAAAATAAAATATGGTACAGATAATAATCTTGAATACCAATGTTATACTACCAGTAATACCACCTGAAACATAGGGCAAAGTGATCGACATCCAACTGGTCGAAAAAATTAAAACAAATATTAGATTGGGTGCATTCAAGTGTTCAACACGAGTAGGACCATGCGATAGAAAGCCAACTGGCCGGCTAAATCTAAAAATTTATTTAGAAGGCTGAGTGGAACAAATAGCCGACACGAAGTATACCTACTACTCGACAAACTTATGCATCGGAAGACAAAGAGATAGACAATCAACTGGTAGGACACTTGGTCCATTCTTAATTGAATCCATCTCGATGTTGTCTGTCTATAACTTTGTCTTATGTGTGAGCTTGTCGACCAGTTATTCCAAGTCATGTCGGTCACTTGAGCCACATAGCCTTCCAAATAATTATTTACATTGGGTCGACCGGTTGGTTTTCTTTTATCATATGGTACTACTAGTGTCGACTACTTAGTCCACATTGCTCCTGAGTGTCGATCACTTGTCTGTCTACCACCATGACACTTGTCCTCCCGTGTCAACCGTTTACTGTCGATCAGTTTGCCTGCACCCTTGGGCATTATCACATAAAACCGTCCAAGGGGATAATCGATCCTTGATGGACAAAAATAACCATTCAAAATACTATCTTTCCCACCTAACCTACTTTATAAGTGACATGTTTGTTCCGTATTACATTTTGCTGTAAACTGCAGTCCTTTTTTCAGAGGAAGAGATTTTTAGGAAGAAAAAACTTTGATGAATTGTCCAATCAGGAGATGATTAAAAAATATTTCTTTTAACATAGACGCATCTTGAAGTAACTCTAGTATCTTTAAGACATAATTGAAGTTGTAGGGTGTATGAGTAATTTTGTAGGGCTCCAATAGTCTACCGACCTAAATATTGAGTAGAAATATTTATTAATAATACTTGATCAAACACAAGAATTTGGTAGCGTGTTCAACACACCTTTTAAAAAAAATTTCCTTCAGAATCATTTGTTCAAAGTCTTACAAAGTAAGCGCCTTTTAAAAGTTCGAGATTTTTTTTTAACAAGATAACCGGGAACTATGCTGGAATTTTTATCTAGACTTGTTTGAGTGGCCACCCTGTATTTGTAAAGGTTTTTATCGATTACTATTCTACTGATATTAGCGACACTTTTGTACTCAACCACAAAGCGCTGTAGTCGATACGTGAGTGTGAGAAGAGATATTGGATTCTCTGTGTTATTGCTTTGTTCTATCATTTGATGTTTCTGATCACAACGTCGCAGGGATACATTTAATTTATGTCTAGACTTTAAAAAAAAATCTGAAATAAATTTCTTTTAAAAGTTCCTTCTCACATCTTGACCCCTTCACAAGCACTTGCTGCGGAAGCATTAACTGATATCTTCAGATGATGACCTAGCTGGATTTTTTTAACATTTGAAAGTTTTCGTGCCAGAAAATAATACCGCCGAAGAGAGAGGACGGTAGGCCTACATTCCATTGTTAATCTGTTTTCGTAGGGGGAGTTTAGTAATATAAAATAAGATATCAGAAACCACTCTTATAAATTTAAATATATGCAGACTCAGTTTATATGACAAAAATTAAGATATAAATATATATATTCAGGAAAAAAATAATGTTGGTGACGACATTTGCCAAGAACTGTCGTCAATGTGCGCGTGATTAAAGCGTGTTTGTTCTAAAGTTGGCAACATTACCCGGCCAACAATTATTATTGTTGTGTCGTTCCAAGAATAGAACGGGCTGTCACAGTAAAGTATAGTAATGTTCTGGTAGGAAGAACAATTTAAAAATTACAAACATATTGTTTTACAGGCAACATATGACTGTATTATTGGTGTTATTTTACAACCTCATAAAATTTATCCAGAGAAAGACAGCGGCAGATAACACATGAAATGAGATTTTGGTCATGAAAGTAATTAAAAAGTCATTAAACTATCTTTTAGGTAATACATTTTGTGACCAAAGCCTACTCTGCAGATATGAATAGTAATTTGTTTATACTTTGTTCAATATTAGCTTGAATTTACAACTACTCCCCAGTGATAACGTAATTCAGAAATGAGAAAATCCTAGAAATCAGAATTTCTGAAATTTTGAATGAAAATCTCAATCTGAGGGAGAAGTGAATAATTTTAGCAATTTTTGGTCAAGCATATTAATGCATAGGTAATTCAGTAGACCTTACCTGACTAAGGTGAAAGTAGATCTAGTAACTTTATTTCTATAAGATGGCTCTTCCTATGAAAATTGGACTGTACTGTAGGTCTTGTTGGCTTTATGGAATTGATGCACATTTTAGTAAACTTCTATTGTTTCATTATATGCTATCTCTCATTTGAAGCAACACGTGTAACTGTGCGTGGATAATGTAGCGCGTGTGCAGGAGGCTCTCATCTGAGAAGCCCAGTTTAACACAGACTGATGCCTGCTTCGGTGGCCGCATGGGCTTAGGCGTCACTCTCGCAATAGACTAGACTACCGATGGCAGGGAGGTCGGGGCTCGAATCCCGGTCGGGTGTTCTGAGGAAACTTTTTCCCAAATTGTTTTCCAATCTTCCTCTGCGCAAATGTGGATACATCACCTCTAAATTTAACCTTCCTAATCCCTAACACGTTAGAGTAATTAGTACATACATTTGTATAACTTGTGAGACGCTGTGCTAGTAAAAAAAAAACACCGACTGACTGCTTTAAAAATGATTTCTGTACAAGTTGGTTACCATCTTTTACAGATGATTGTTAGTGCTTTTTACATTAAAAAAAACCTTTTTCGTCACAACTAAATAGGATTAAAAGGTTAATTCGTTGATCAAAAATCAAAATATATCCCTTAGAGAAATATCTTGAAAATATAATAATTATATAATATAATGAACTGAAAACCTTTGACAAAAGTTTGTCCCTTGTTCCGAGCAGGCGTTTACGTATCTCCGATGTGCGATTGCGCGTGTAATATATTCTATACACGCTCTAACGCAGCATACCTTTTCTTGGCTTGGTAGATGAACCGACTCCCGACTAGTTTCCAAGATAATAGCGTCAACTCCTCCTGTACATTTGTTGTCATCTTTCTCACGTTCTTTTTGTTTCGTCACAGATCTTTATTATTAATATTCCATTCCACTAAAAACGTGTCAAATCTTATTAATAGGCTTTTATTTTACTGAAATGCACGTCGAGTTTAAATAATAAGTGTTCGCTGTTTAATTAAAGTTTATGGCAAGTAAAAGTAGGCCATATTTAAAAGAAGTCACGCAAGTCTTGTTTCAAGATATTAGAAATCATTTGCTTAGGGGAATAATGAAATTGAGTAAAATACTTAACTATTCAAAGTTATTGGTCACTTGGTAATTATGTGTGCCCCGTTTTACTAACCACTCATCTGGGTTGTCCGAATACTAACACCAATGCACCAGGGATGAGGATGGTAGTATTTAGAGTAAATGTACCTGCACTTACATGAAGAGGGATAGAGAATCAAGCAAAAAAATTTCAAAACGCTCAGGTGAGATTTGAATCTCGATCTGTTTATGCTTCAAACCAGACAAGACGAAAATTGTGTCTCCATTCCGCGTGTCCACCAGTACGAGTTACGTGGTTGTCGGAACTAAACCTTAACTTAAACTTACCTGATTCGGTGGCCGCATGGTCTAAGGCGTCACTCTCGTGTTGGACCAGACTGCTGATCACAAAGAGACCGGGGCTTAAATCCCGGTTGGATGTAATGAGGGTTTTTCCAAAAAGGTTTTCCACTCTCATTCCACGCAAATACTGGTACACTCTATATAAATTAAGCCTTCTTCATCTCTAATTCATTAGCGTAATTAGTACATATATAACATGAACGGGTAGTAATACGTAATACGTGGTGCTAAGAAAACTTAAACTTATTATTTTTTGTGTACTGCATCTTACTACCATTTCATGTTATACTCATATCTACCATGGATTAGGAATAAGGATAGTTTAATTTAGATGAAATGTACCCACATTTTCTTGGAGGGGGAATGATAAATAGTTTAAGAAAATAACACCCAACCAGGACTAGAACACCAATGTTTGTCATCGGCATTATAATCTATTGTGAGAGTGATGCCTCAAACCATTTGACCACCGAAGCGAGCAATTATGTCGACTGGTGGACGCAGCCACGCGGTCTAGTCGATGATGCACACTCGTCATCACTTTCATTATCTACGTAACCCATGGGTCTGTGGGAAATGTAATGTCCTGAATGCGCATGTGCTCTACGACTTTCCCAGACCGCATGTTCTTAGCCTCTACACCAGTGTGGTCCAACTGATGGATAGCTCTCAATAAAAATGTAGCCCTCACAGTATCCTGGAGGAATATTAAAGGGAGCCCTCCCTCTGTTGATGGATGTGAAATAGCTAAGGATTCAATTATGAATATTGTCATGATTGAATTTTATTGTACATTTATTTGATGAATAAAAATATGTAGGCCTATACATATACAATAGATCCTCGATCATCCGACATTCCGTTTTATCCGACATACAATATAAAAAAGTTGCATTTAATTAATTTAAAATAAATTGTGGGTTTTACATGAATAAAAGAGTAGTTCTGTAATTTATTGCATTATTTACACCATAATGTAAAATAATTTCTAATAAATCTTATATCATACCTAGTACGAACTTTTATTTAATTCTGGTTTGGCTCCCACTTTCTTCACGCCCTGTTTTCTACCACCCGTCCCGATTAGGTCGGATAATCTAAACTCTAAGTAGGCCTATATGTATATATAATATTATAACTATATAATGCTAAGTGGTTTTATGAAAGTATGTACGTTTATATTTGATAATGCATTTGTGAGAAATTAATAAACCTATTTTTGGTGGTAAAATTTGAAAGTTTCTATCAACCAAAAATACAGTTTACTATAAGAATTGAAAATATTGTGTTTTTTTAATGTTGTTTATAGGCCTACATTAAATTATTGGGTTTACTTAATACATTTTCTGCCCACGGTGCAAACTGATAGTCAGATTTGGCCCTTGGTAAAAAAAACACTTTTGACCACCTTGGAAGAAGATATTAAAACAAACAAACCATCCTATGCACAAACTGATCATAACTTTTTTTTAAAAAAGGAAGCGTTATTTAACTTGTGATTTATAAATCAAATGATTGGATCAGCACACGACCTATAAACTTACTTAATCCTAGAATAAACACAAAATGCAGTCCTCCACACGTCAGTTCATCACTGTGAAAAGAGGAACATCAATGTTCCCAATGATAACTTTTTTTTTAGCCATGCCGAGAACATAACCCGGAACCCTTGGTTCAATATGCAGTTGAGCTACCGACTGAGGGATGTACACTGTCAAGTCTACCTCTATAGTCTTGGGGTTAATTACTCGCTTCAGGACTCATTGGTCGTGAGTTCAAACCCAACCGGGGTGGACGGATTTTTCTTGAGTGGTAAAAATCCGTAGCACAACTTCTTTCGAAGGGGAAGTAAAGCCGTCGGTTGAATGTAAAAGAACCGTGAAAAATATGGAAAAATACCTTTCCGGTAAAATTGGTAGGTCCTTTCGCTCGCGTTCTTAGAAATTCTCGTGTTCTGATATAGCCAGTCGATTCAGAAAGTGCAAGTTAAATACTTCAAATATATAAAAACAAATGCATTAAAAAGAGTTGCGGAATTTGATTGGCGCTATCACAGGAGGATTTAAATAAACAAATAGTCTTGATTTTTATAGGTGGCATGGTCATTCGAAGAGTTAGGGAAATTACTTGAACTGCTTTCAATCTATCTGTTTAGTTTTACACTTACAATTTTGGCTAAATGTAAAATAAAGATACAATTCTAGTTATCGTCGAAGCAGAAAAACTTAAGTTAGCTATCAGCTCTCAATTCACTAACATCAAATGAACCAACTAACACGTCCTTAATCATTACCACGATAATTTTATATTTTGGAGACTTTGGAAAAAATATATATATAACGAAATCAAACGGGCAAACTTTTAGGTTGGCATCACTTTGGCATTATTTCAAGCTAGGGTATAGTATTGATCGCAAGAATTCGTGCAGTTTCATTACAATGGGAACCAATAACTTACGAAATACTTTTCACGAACAATATTAAATATATCAGTATCGAAAAAAGGAACGAATTGGAAAGTAAAATGTAATTGCAGTCGAAGCGAAGAAATGTTGGCCAAGATGTGGCTACCACCAGTACTGTCGCCACTGTTGTAGGCCTATAAGCAAGGGCTACTTTTCCAACTCGTGGTTCGTGCAATTTGGGTCGCTGACACGTTCATTGTGCTCTTACACCACACACTTTCCAGTATGCGAACTACTGTCCTCAATATACAGATTGTGGAGCCACTGTTCCTATAATGTACAGACAGTTTTTATACTCGTCCTGCGATCCTTTGGTCACATCTTCGCGGCCAAATATTTATAGTCCAACCACGACTTGTGAGCTTTTTTTTTAGCTAGAAATACTCTTATGTATTCATACGCCAGATCAAACTGATTTTACAGACAAAGTTAGTTTTGAAAACCAAAATTATTTTAGAAGTATTTCTCTGTTACTAGCCAATACCGGCACTATAATGTGTGTGTTGACATATTTGTCCATAAAGGTTCAATATGTGCGAAAGGAAGTAGATACGAACGATTTGGGTATTTAAGGAAACCAGGTTCGATTCCGGCTGGTGCATGAAAATAATTTAATATGCGTAAATGGTCTTGTACTCTCCTTAAAGGTTTTGCCATCTTCTCTATACGCGAATGCAGGCGTATTTCCTTTAAAATACCCTCTCCATCTCCCCACCTTAGATTAAGCTGTTAATAATCTCAATGTTAGAACAATATTTAGATTACTTCCTCTTTATGTGTAACGGTGTATTGCTCACTAGCTGGACCTTGACAGAGGCCGGTATAACATGCAAGAATCCTCTGAGTGTGGGATGACCTCATGACTCTCTTTCGTGTAGGACGTCCTCATGGCTCTCTTTCGTGTAGGACGTCGCCAAGATCACATTATAATAACACTCAGGATAACAAAACAAGCCCAGCTCTTGGTCACATATTTGTAAGATATTTTGTGGTAGAGTGCTTCAATTTGTACAATAATGTTGTTAGTAATGATATTTTTGTATAGCAACGCGTTTTACAACCCGTTCGGGTTATATGCATGGGCTGTGGAGTCGGTACGCCAAGCCCTCGACTTCGACTCCTTCATGAATGGCTAATGTGTATTAATTAGTAATAAATTTACCGCAGTGAAACGCTCCAATACAGATTACATAATGGAAAGCTTATTTTACATTCAAGTGTTTATTTGAATAAATTTGTCAATTCAAATTACAAATATTGATCGATAATAGTAAAATATTATATAATTAAAATGATACATTTACCTTTATAATACTATAAGTTTTTATTTTGAAGTCGGTGTCGGTACATTTTTACAGAGTCTGGCTACGACTCCACCCAAAATCGCTTCCGACTCCATAGATCTGATGTATACTAAGTAAGTTAATGTGTTAGGGATGAGGAAGGTTGAAGTTAAAGAAAATGTAACCGCATTTGTGTGGTGAGAGAGTATAAAATCATTTAGGAGAAAACTCCTTAATTAAATCCAACTGGTATTTGAACCCTGATCTCCCGGTCCTCGGCAGTCCAGTCTTTCATGAGAGTGACGCCTTGAAGAAGACTATGCAACCCCTGAAGTGGGTAGTACAGTTACTTTTTTTTTAGCACCTCGTCTTACTACCGGCTTAGGTTATACGCATATGTACTAATTACTCTAATGAGTTAGGAATGAGTGAGGTTGAATTTTGAGGAAATGTACTTGAATTTGAGTGATGGCTGAGTGAAAAACCCATTTTGAAAAATCACCCTCAATACAACCGACCGGGATTCGAACCTCGATCTCCCTGTCATTGGCAGTCTTAACACGAGAATGACGCCTGCCTTAAGGCCATGTGATCACCGAAGCAGTTGATACAGTTACTAACTGCACACTTTCTCTAAATTCCACCTTCCTCATCCTTATCTAGTTCCGTATATATATATATTTGGATAGTCCGGATGGGTAGTAGGACGTCGAGCACTTTAACAACAATCTTATTTAGATTTCAAAATGTTACTTTAGGCATTTTACGATTATGCATTTATGTGACAACCCATATTATGTTCTAAAGGCTGCATCTGCCATTTTATCATAATGTGTCCAATTTGGTTTTACTACTTATAGATAAATAATATTATAAATGCGAAAGTTTGTGTGTTTGGATGTTTGTTGCTCAATCACGTCAAAACTACTGAA
>CABFWB010002371.1:4160-14750 GCA_902151455.1 Timema bartmani
GGGGGGGGGGGGGGTTATTTAAATGGAACGAATGCAATGTAGACCCTAACTACGGTGGAAATGTAGGTTAGTTAACAGCTAGCAGAAGGTCGTTATTGCAAACATTGGCTGAGAGTCACTAATGTCAACCTATTTGTAAATTACTATTATTTTATCCTAATAATACTTCTTTTAGGATTACTGTATGATTACCGTTTCCATTGACAGAGCCGTATAATATATTAGTTTCAAAATAATTTTTTTATCTTAAAAACAGCTGCCCATGAACACAACCGGAGATGGTTTGTATGACGCCATCAACCGCTCTTATTTCGGCCTGTTCGACATCTTAATTTATGAAGAGAACGTAGCATTTTAGAAGCTCTCGTATGTAAAAACATTAAGTGAACCGCAGACGCCGCATATGGTTTGGCGAATGGATACATGAGAATAGATCTGGTAACCTTTACCAGCTGTTAGATAAAAGTTCTTCCTATGAAAATCGAACTGTAGTAACTTTTATAGCTGTCAGATAAGGTCCTTCATAAGAAAATCGGACTACAGGCTTTGTCCTGGAGGATGAGACGGTCTCTTAACATTAATCATCCCTCGAAAGGCAAACAAAACATCAAGCTGTACCATTTGATGTAAAGCACTGTTTTATTTTACAAATATTAGTTCCTTTAGTAACCTTCACCTTCCCCCACTTCCCTCACCCGAGAATGAGTCGTTCGTTCATTTGATGACGTCACTTGATCAAACTATAAGGTTCACTATTACGGACTCTTAACAAACAAGCCATCGCTGGGATTGCCGACATTTTTTGGAAAAAAGGACTCGAGTGCCACATAGCGCGACCTTCTGTCATTGTTTGGGAAATGTCGTGTCACTGATAGACGTTCATTGGTTGACTGAATTAACCTGGGTACAAAAGAAAACCCACTGGGTATTTGCCAACATCGCACATTTTTTCCGCAGCGCAATAATACTTTAAATTTTAACTTCATTTCACTTTATTATAGGGCTGACCAACAGTTGCAGGATCTATAAAAAGCCAGCATTGATTTATTAATAAATATGAAGTAGACAAAATATATAATAATTACATAGGAGAAAGATAATTATAGCTAGCACGTAGCCCGGACGGGTTGTAAAACGCGATGCAAATTTGTTTTTTTATTAATTATAGCTAAACTACAATTTGAATTAGTAAAGGGAGATACCAAGTTAATACATTGCGGAATAGTGGTTAGAATTTATATATATATATTATATATACTTTTTTAAACTAATGGAAAATAAAAGTATTTTTTTAAATATTGTATTGTCCTTAAAGGCAAGGGAAATCCTTAAATAACTTATTAAAACAATAAAAATATTTTAAAAAAAATCATTATCACTTTCAAGTTTGAGACAAATTTTTGTGGAAGAATAAATAATTATTTTTAGAAAAATATTTGAATTTTCTTATGTGAGAACAATTATCTTCTTAAAAATGTTTTAGTAAAATGTCACAAAAATTGTTGTTTCTTATCAGTATTTGACTGCGAATTCTCCTTTGCGGTTTGTCTTCGTGCCAAAATGTTAGTTTTGCCTGTAAACATAGGTTATGTTTTTTTGGTGACCGCGACAGGAAGATCTAAAAAAATCTTTTACCGGAAGTCTGTTCGTGTGGTGGGAAGTGGTAGTAGATTTCTTTGTTGCTTTGATGTTTTCTTATTTTTTTTAATATGTTATCAAATCAAATTTAGGATGAGGTGGAGGGGAACGACCGTAGAGGTCAGTATTTTTTCATTTGTCTATGATAAATAACAGTTTTTTGGAGAAATAAAGAACATGACTTTTTATCTACATTTAAAAGGCTTATGGTTGAACGCCAAAATGATCACGATAAATATTCAAGAACTGTTAGATTACTGGGTGAAATCATCATCATCATCGTCATCATCATGAAATGTTTCCAACTTGTGTCCAGATCAATTTAGTAAAATGCCTCCAGCTTCTATTGTCCTTCATCTATTATTCTCCTCTCACTCACTTGCTGTCATCTGCTCCTCCCATCTCTTCCTTGTGGTGTTTTCCTTACATACTTCAGTTCTATCACTATCCTAGATTTTTCTTTTCCATCCTCATTACATGTCCATACCATCTCAGCCTTGCTTCCTCTACTATCTCATGTACTCCAACATCCTCATTACATGACCATACCATATCAGTCTTGCTTCCTCTACTATCTCATGTACTCCAACATCCTCACTAACACCATCTGAGCCTTGCATTCTCTATTATCTTGTGTACTCCAACTCTTACCCAAACATCTTCATTTCTAAGCCTATTTATCCTCTGCTAGATGTAAAAAAAACTAAACCAAACATATCTACTGAAACAATGATATATTTTAGGCAAAAAAAAAAGTTTTTCTGCTATAACAACTGTAAAACTATCAAGTTAAACTCTCATTTTTCTTTCCTACCCCTTCCCCCACCTTAAGGCCCTTAGCCCTGTCGAGTACAAGTCTAAAACCTATTTTGTGGTATGGTGGGTGGGAGGGTGAAAGGCGTGGCATGGCTTCACAACCAATCAACATATCCTTCCACGCCAACAAGAACAGATAGAACACGGAAAACGTAGATGGCGCTAGCTACCGGACAGGTCTTTCCGGAAAATCATACGTTTGGAAGTACAAATTTTCTCGAGAGCAAGTTAATTTTTTTGGTTAATATTTCCAATACCCCTTCTAAGATAATGTATCGATGTTTATGAATTGTTACATTTTCTTACTTTTTGTTATGAAGCCTACATTTTTCTATTGAAAAATGTCAGTTTTATCGATATTTGATCACTGTTAAACTTATGGAGGGAGTGTGTATATAAAAACTATAACTTAATCAACATGCTTCTAATCTTGAATAAACCGTTCCCGATAAGAAAAATTGCAAAACAATAACAATTCTTGAAGATAACCGTTCGTTCCCATGACTCTGCATTTCCACGCCAAATGAAAAGGACCAATAGCCTTAAGAAAGTTCTGCCTCCCCTGGTAACAAGCCACGCCACGCCACTGTAATAAACGCTGGCTACCTTCTCTAGGTGTTGAGTCTCTAGTAGCTCTGATGCGAACTCCGTGATCACCTCCCACGCGTGGTCTGCACAAAAAACAACAGCAACTGGTAACATGGGCTTGTGAAGAGCTGACTTTGAAGCTTGGTGGAAATATTGTCATGGGTGTGAATTGATCAGTCTCTTTTTATTAGCACCGCGTCTTACTACCCGTCCGGGTCATACGCTTATCTGCTAGTTAGGGATAAGATGGGTTGTATTTTAAATGAAGTGTAGCCACATTTGCGTGTAAAAAGAAAGAAATAGAAAGGGAGGAAAACTATTTAGGGAAAATCACCCTCACCCTCAGTACGCCTGACCTAGATTCGAACCTCAATATTCCCGTTATCGGCGATTTAGTCTATTTTGAGAGTAGCGCCTTATACCATGCGCCCACCGAAGCAGGTTCCTATATACTAGTTACACTATAGTGTTAAGGTTGAGAAAGCTTGAATTAAGAGTAAGTTTAATGGCATTTGCTTAGAGGAAGAGTGGAAAATGGTTTTAGAAAAACCAGCCCCAATACATAATTCAATGAAAAAACCTTTTCAGGTGTTATTTGAAGAGTGTTTACAACTAGACAAACACTTTGCAAAGATTCGCTTGAACAAAATAGAATAAAAATACCATTGTAGTTTACTTTTTATTTGTTATTTGCATTCTGAGTAGGCTCGTTTGTGGGTTCGTTTATAGGAAGGGGTGAGGCCACTACCGGAACCTAGCTTTATAAAAACCACTCTATTGACGCCGGAAGGCAATTTTTGTCTGTTCTCTAGTAAAACCAGCTTTAAAGTGAACTGTTTTTAAAAAAAAATGCTTGCTTTATAACGATGTTGTAACTTTAGACTGCACGTAGTGATCCCCGTGTTTACGGACTCAAGCTCTCCCAACGAGCGCAGCCATTTTAACCTTAAGGCTGTGGGTCTGTTAGATACCTAAATGGTTTCCCTTCTCTTCCAATTAAAGAATATATACTTCGGCCATGTTTGATTTGCGTGAGATAACCAGAACTTTAAGATCATTATTAGTACATTTACAATTTTTCCTGTTCTTTGGTGAAACGGCATAAGAAATAATAATGGTCCCAATGAAAAAAAAAAACTGGAATTTTGACGATTTATTTAACTTTCAGATTTGAGAGTCAAAATCAAGGTTTCGAAAATCGAGAAATTTAGATCGATCTTTTCTATATCGAGGGTATCGAGTAATCAAGTTTGACTTCTTTATTTTTTAATAATGGTCATGTGGGCTTACATTTTGGTTTTCGGTAATCTATAAGAGGAAAACAGTTCTAGGAATTATATAACTAGATTTTTGGTTTGAGCATCATCAGGACGGAGACTTCCTGGATACGCCATTATAGAAGAAGGTTAGGACTTTATGTTAACGTACTGTACGCCATCTACGTGCATACATCTCCCTTGGTGGTACTTACCAACGTCATCCTCCGTGGCGTTCTGTGCGACTGCGCAGAACCGGATCACGTACTTCTCGTTGACGGAAGCGGGCACCATGTGGAGTCGACCGGACTCGTTGATGTTGCTCAGCAGCTTCTGGTTCAGCTCGTCCGAACCCTTCAGACGGAAACACACCAGCCCCAGCTGGAGGAATGAAGACGTCTCGTGTTATCGGGTCGTGACGGGAGGGCCGATAGGGTTTGGCCTCATGGACAGGGCTGAGTCCAGCCCTGGCAATCTGCCTAGGCTCTATTACAACCATGGTAATCTGCCTAGGCTCTATTCCAACCCTGGTAATCTGCCTAGGCTCTATTCCAACCATGGCAATCTGCCTAGGCTCTATTACTACCATGGTAATCTGCCTAGGCTCTATTCTAGCCCTGGTAATCTGTGTAGGATCTATTCTAGCCCTGGCAATCTGCCTAGGATCTATTCTAGCCCTGGCAAACTATGTAGGATCTATTACAATCCTTGTAACCTGCCTAGGATCTATTCTAGCCTTGTCAGTCTGTGTAGGATCTATTCTAATCCTTGTACCCTGCTTAGAATTTATTCCAGCCCTGATAATCTTCCTAACTAAGCACTAATACAAATCTGATCGTTTGTCTAGGAACTAGTCTGACCCTGCCCAATTACATAGGGTTAGTCTAACGATGGCCAACTGTCTAGGGCAGGGATAGCGCAACTTTACCGACCAATGTGTCATTTAAGAACCAGCCAAATTTTGAACTAGTCTAGTGTGCAACCTCTTATTTACTTTTTTTACTTTCTCGCTATATTACAGGTAGAGAAAGTATTGTGGTCGTCAAAAAAATCGAATTCGAGATTTTGATGAATGTCGACGTTTCATAACCCCCCAAATAAAAAAAAAATACTATTTTTCAAAATTTGGTGTTTAGTGTACCAACTCTTATTTACATTTTTAATGAGTATTTAAAAAATCGAGAATTGTTAAATATTATGAATTGTAATTAATGACTAAATTGTAAGTATTTTAATAACTCCTATATTTTAAAGAAGGAAGATTTATTAAATTGTCAACGTGAGTCTTTTAGACAATATTAATTTTAATAAGTTAAAGTAAAAACTTTTAATGTTACAGCTTCAGTTAAAAAAATAGACAATGTATATATAATATTAAAATAAAAAACTTGCATAACATTTTCCATATTAGTTTAAAACATGTTGTTGTGTTTTGTTATCCAAGATATTTATGTTCGGTTCATAACTTGTTATCTCCAACAACACACAAGATACACTTAAGTACAAGCAAAACGATGTATAACCATTAACTTAATTAAATCGTTTGTGACATGACATTGAATTACATGGTTGTCGAAATGTTATTGACTCAAAAAAATAAAATAAATCACACGACGTTGGAACAAGTTTTATTAGTTTTTTTTTTCATGTCTGCGTGCCGATAAAATCGTGTTGGCGTGCCACTCGTGCCATCCCTGCCATACTCCAACCCGTTTCTAACAGTAACGTTATAGCGCCATTTTGTTACTGGCGTTTAAGAAGTTCTGCTCGACTATTCTACCTCGTTCCGAAACTTCCCGCGGTCGTTTGTTCATACCTTGACTTCGTTGCACACCTGGAACCTGCGGTCCCGGTTCACCAGAGCCTCGAACCTCTTAGCCAGACGAATGTGGTGCCGGATGTAGCTCTGCAGACCGGAAATACCGTAGCTCCTCAGGACGAACCACAGCTTCAAGGACCTAGTTAAAATATGATGTCACTATAAATACAGAGGTGCGCGTTTAACGGGCCTCTTTAACTCATGAATGAACTTGGTACATCATATTTAAAAAAAACTCGATGGCGTGAGATCTCAAGCGAGCTATACCGACCGAGCGGCCGCCGACATTTGCGGATATAGGGTGTCATGTGGTCAGCACAACGAACCTTCTGGCCGTTAATCTTAGTTTTATAGACCGGAGTTGTTATTTATTTAAGTATCTCCTCATTTGACCTCACAGGGCTGAGTTTGACCCCATTACAGACCAACTGCTTCACAGGGAAATTCCGAGAGCAGCTGGAATCTAAACTTTGACTAAAAAAACAAAGGAATCGGGTCAGATTGAACCCCACCCTCATATTGAAAACAAAATATATGAGTAATTAGTTTAGATATATTAAAATTAAACACCACCTACCAGAAATGTGGATTTATGGTCAATAACCTCATGGAGGGGATGGTGAGGAGGGTCGTGAAGTCCTCGGGGGAAAACCAGGGATTGGAGGGAGGGGAAATAGGGGTTCATTAAATCTGATAGCTAAGGTCTTATCAGTAACGGTGGCACTTGAGGTCTTCCTACTGGGATATTCACCTATCTAGCTACTAGTGGATCGTTGCAGTGATGGCTGCAGATTATCGCTAGAATGTGTTTAAAACCACGTGACTACTTGAACACTTGTCAGTACCCCACCTTCCATTGGACTAAATGTTCCATAACGGTTAAGTCCACCGATGGGCCCACCAGAGTGTCCACGTGTTGAAAGTATAGGGAGCCCACCTGAACCTCCCGCTGAAAGGAACACGTGTTGAAAGTATAGGGAGCCCACCTGGACCTCCTTCTGAAAGGAAAACTTGTTGAAAGTATAGAGAGCCTACCTGAACCTCCTGCTGAGAGGAACACGTGTTGAAAGTATAGAGAGCCCACCTGAACATCCTCCTGAAAGGAACACGTATTGAAAGTATAGAGAGCCCACCTGAACCTCCCGCTGAAAGGAACACGTGTTGAAAGTATAGGGAGCCCACCTGAACCTCCTGCTGAGAGGAACACGTGTTGAAAGTATAGGGAGCCTACCTGAACCTCCTGCTGAAAGGAACACGTGTTGAAAGTATAGGGAGCCCACCTGAACCTCCTCCTGAAAGGAACACGTGTTGAAAGTGTAGGGAGCCCACCTGAACCTCCTGCTGAGAGGAACACGTGTTGAAAGTATAGAGAGACCACCTGGACCTCCTTCTGAAAGGAAAACTTGTTGAAAGTATAGAGAGCCTACCTGAACCTCCTCCTGAAAGGAACACGTATTGAAAGTATAGGGAGCCTACCTGAACCTCCCGCTGAAAGGAACACGTGTTGAAAGTATAGGGAGCCCACCTGAACCTCCTGCTGAGAGGAACACGTGTTGAAAGTATAGGGAGCCCACCTGAACCTCCCGCTGAAAGGAACACGTGTTGAAAGTATAGGGAGCCCACCTGAACCTCCTGCTGAAAGGAACACGTGTTGAAAGTATAGGGAGCCCACCTGAACCTCCTGCTGAAAGGAACACGTGTTGAAAGTATAGGGAGCCCACCTGAACCTCCTGCTGAAAGGAACACGTGTTGAAAGTATAGGGAGCCCACCTGAACCTCCTGCTGAAAGGAACACGTGTTGAAAGTATAGGGAGCCCACCTGAACCTCCTGCTGAAAGGAACACGTGTTGAAAGTATAGGGAGCCCACCTGAACCTCCTGCTGAAAGGAACACGTGTTGAAAGTATAGGGAGCCCACCTGAACCTCCTGCTGAAAGGAACACGTGTTGAAAGTATAGGGAGCCCACCTGAACCTCCTGCTGAAAGGAACACGTGTTGAAAGTATAGGGAGCCCACCTGAACCTCCTGCTGAAAGGAACACGTGTTGAAAGTATAGGGAGCCCACCTGAACCTCCTGCTGAAAGGAACACGTGTTGAAAGTATAGGGAGCCCACCTGAACCTCCTGCTGAAAGGAACACGTGTTGAAAGTATAGGGAGCCCACCTGAACCTCCTGCTGAAAGGAACACGTGTTGAAAGTATAGGGAGCCCACCTGAACCTCCTGCTGAAAGGAACACGTGTTGAAAGTATAGGGAGCCCACCTGAACCTCCTGCTGAAAGGAACACGTGTTGAAAGTATAGGGAGCCCACCTGAACCTCCTGCTGAAAGGAACACGTGTTGAAAGTATAGGGAGCCCACCTGAACCTCCTGCTGAAAGGAACACGTGTTGAAAGTATAGGGAGCCCACCTGAACCTCCTGCTGAAAGGAACACGTGTTGAAAGTATAGGGAGCCCACCTGAACCTCCTGCTGAGAGGAACACGTGTTGAAAGTATAGAGAGCCCACCTGAACCTCCTGCTGAGAGGGACGCCCCAGTGGCGATAGTCGATGGCCGCGTCAGAGTACCCGTGCTGCAGGTACAGAGGGTCTACGACGAGGGCCGACGTGAGACGGAACCTGTCCCTCACCCACATGGTGGAGCAGTCGAAGTTGACGAGCAGCCACTTGTTGGAGTTGGTGTTGAACGAGTCGGCGTACTCTATACCTCCCAGCATTGGTTTCAGCTCTGGGCAGATGAAGGCGTTCCCCGCGTACGCCCCGTCCACGTGCAGCCAGACCGCGGGGAAACTCTTGCACACCGGCCCCACCTCGGGGAGGTTGTCGAACGAGCAGCAGGACGTCGTGCCCAGGGTGGTCGACACGAAGAACGGGGTCAGACCCATCGCCTCGTCCTCTTCCATGGCCTGGATGGGTCACACGTTCAGATACTCACTTTATAAATGATCCCCACAACTTTGTAATTAGCGAACTGCCCTTAATTTAATCAGAAATCAACATATTGTTTTTATAATTATATGATACACTCCTCAGATATACGTTTTTAACAAAATCGTTGGAGCAATTTTTGAAAAATTTTTTCTTTTCATAAGTAAGTCACAAATGAACTATTCTTAATTTTACATCCATAGTCAAAATCACTATTTGCCCTCGAGGTATGAACGTACTAACATCCAAATATCAAGTTTGAACAAAATATATTCAAACGGTTTTAACTGTATCTCCAGGTAAAGACAGACATGGGGGACACATATATACTGACATGGGGATAGACAAACAGACATGGGGATAGACAGTCATGGGGGCAGACAAACAGACGTGGTGACAGACAAACAGTCTTGGGGATAGACACACAGACATGGGGATAGACAGTCATGGGGGCAGACAAACAGACGTGGTGACAAACAGACTTGGGGAATAGACACACAGACATGGTGATAGACAGTCATGGGGGTAGACAGACAGACGTGGTGACAAACAGACTTGGGGATAGACACACAGACATGGGGATAGACAGTCATGGGGGCAGACAAACAGACTTGGGGATAGACACACAGACATGGGGATAGACAGTCATGGGGGCAGACAAATAAACTTGGGGATAGACACAGACATGGGGATAGACAGTCATGGGGGCAGACAAACAGACTTGGGGATAGACACACAGATATGAGGACAGACTGGGAAGCAAGCATTAGGATAGACAGACAGACACGGGGACAGACATAATTGATAAAACTACGTGTTTGGGTCAAATAACATATAAATATATTCTTGACCAGTAGAATACACTTTGACCTGAAAATAAATTTTGAAATGGCGTTCTCGTGCTATCTTCTTAATTAATAAATAATAAGCGATTGATGCTACTAAGAGGCTTTATTCTAATTTTCGACGCGTCCCAATTTAACTTTGTCACTGACCTTGGGACTAGAATCTAACTTAGTGATATTCTAGTGGATACAATCCCTCACCTCTTCGGCCTTGGATTGTTAGACGTATGAACCATTTAATTTTTTTATTTTCGATAGAGAGCGTAGTTATTTAACAAGAGTCGTGCCCAGCTGAAAAATCGTTTAAGTCAACTTTATTGCTCTGTCCAAGTCACAGGGCTTATGGTAAAGCCCAACGTTAAGGTAGGATGTAAGGGTCGCTAGAAAAGGCAAGTGTTTTTTATTTTATGGCAAAACAATTTTTCGGCTAAAATAAAATATTGCTCCAGTATAAACATCGAGTTTAATTTTCTTCACATGTTGACATCTACAGTTCCTGAATATTCGTCAGACTCGTGAGCAAAGCGGCATTAGACGAGAAACTTTTTAAATGAAGAGAAAGAGTTGTCATTAAATTTCAGGACACCCTAGATATTCAAGGAATTTTGAGGTCACCATTTGAAGAAAATTAAATTCTATAATTGTACTGGAGAAATATTTGAATTATTTCGGCCAAAAAAAAAAAAAAAAAAAGGTTTTGCCA
>CABFWB010002371.1:14762-29796 GCA_902151455.1 Timema bartmani
AAAAAAAAAGGTTTTGCCATAAAAACTGCAAAAAAAAACAAAAAAAAACTCCACTGGTTTTTCCTTTCATCCCCTTTCATCCCCTTTCATCCCCTTTCATTCCACCTTAAGCGGGCTGTCTACATAGCTGAGATATTGCCAATAAGATATTATTATTATTAGCACCGCATCTTACTACCCGTTTGGATTACACGCACTTACGATAATGTGCAATGGCAGGGTGTTTGTGAGATGAAATGGAGGACCTACAGTTTAACATGGAATCCGAACCACGGTGAAGGCCTGGCATTCCTCACATTCACAAAACACGTCTTGTTAGAGGTGAAGGAAGGGTTTGGCAATCAGATAAATCTGTGCCGGGACCGAGGATTGAACCCTGGACCCCAGCACAGAAGTCTGACACCTTACCCCAAGACCACCAGGTCACCAATAAGATGTTGGGATTAGGTTAAATATCGACAAAACATTTAAAAATACATGAGTTTGATGCTTGATGGAATGAACCAACAACTATTTTCTATGCCCCTATATCTACATAAAATATACTTATAAACATAGTTTAAAAGTTGATATTTTCCCCTATGAGCAGCCCAAAAAATCCATATATTTTGGTTGAGCATTGAAAACCTAAATACCCTGGAAACGAAATTTAACTGTTATAGGAGCGTAGAATGGATCTTTGTGAATATAATGACGTAATTAAATAGGGAGAGTCCTAGCACAAATTGTATTGTCATATGTATCTTCCTACTACCCTGTTGGTTCTCCTACTTTTGGACAGCTCCATCCAATAACGTTATAGACCCACTTGGTTTCTGGCCTTTATGAATTTCTGATGGACTATTCTAAAGTCTTTTAGGTGTATACGTTTTGTGATTTTGGTGCATATATACAACTCAATACCCACTTTTTAATGACATCGAGAATCGTGCCTTAAGGTGGGAGTACAGGGAATACAAGTTAATGGCAGTGTTTTTGCACTTTTTATATTAACATATTTTTTTGTTCAAAATAAACCAAATATTTCTTCACTAGAAACATACTGTAGTAATTTTCTTCACACGATGACCTCAACAGTTGTTGAATATCTGTCAAGGATGTCCTGAAATTTAATGACAACCTTTTATCTTAATTTAAAATGTTTCCCATCTAATGCCTCTTTGTTCACGACATATTTTCATTTACCGTTAAGATTACTCTGTGCATAATATTAAACTAGACGTATCTACTGAAGCAACAATTTATTTATTTTGGGCTTGAAGGTTTTTTGTTATAAAAACTGCAAGATTACCTAACTAAAATTTCGTTTCTTTACATCGTACCTTAAGGTGGCCGCCTTGATCATCGAGAAAGTATTAATCGCTGTAAGACCCCATGGCTTAAAATACAAAGGTCTGTATCTTTTTCCTGAAACTACTTTTCTATGCTAATCTTATACTACACTTTGTCCTTCGCCTACATCCGCCCTTTGACTTGTCATTAAGAGAGAGGGGAAAGAAAACTATGAAACTTCTAATCTCAAGGTAAAGAGGAAAGCTTGCTGCTAGTTCTTAAATATCTTAGCATTTTCTGTCGTGAACCCATCAACAAATTACTGTATTTGTCAGAGGAAGGGTAATTCTGGAGCCCTTTTTCACCAAGCCTAGTCTCATAGCTCCGCAAATATGATTAAAAAGTCGTTGAAAATGAGCCACTGTTATAGTTACATACTTTTTTCTATTAATAAATCTAAAAATATAGGGTATTTAAGGAAAAAGAGCTCTGTTAGAATCTTTCAACTTTTTGGTATGAACCATATTTTGAAACAACGCTTCCTAAAGTAAAATATGGCGTTAGAGTTTAATGTCTACGTGGTAATTTCTCGCTTACTTTAAGTTTAAAAAACCCTTTAAATACTTAATTTAATAATAATATTTATAAATAGCTCATTACGTACATTTAAAAAAAGTTTCATCAGCTCTAAAACTATTGTCCAACTTTCCCTTGAGTTATTTTATTGCTGCCGTCACGCGCTATTGTCCGCACTCTTTCAAATCCACGCGTCATGCACTTGTCACACAAGTGTGTGTGGCAAGCTAGAAGGACCGTGTCACACGTATGAAGGTGTTGTTGAAGGGTAAATCTAAGGTAAATCTAAGGTAAACGCCCTCGTTTCTCAGCGGGTGGGGTCGATGCCGGTAATCTCTCCAGTCAATCATCGGGTCGAAAATAGGTGACGTCGCCAATCAAGGCGAGAAAGATCTTGTCAGCGCGAGGGCTACGTCGTTCCATTTGTCCCCCGCCCTCTCCTCAAACTCTTTTCAGGATTTATTACCACTGAATATCATCTATGAGGGAGTCGCACGGTCACTGTTGACGAAAGAGCGTTGTTCTCTTGGTTTTCCTGTGGCCTTTTTTTTTTTAGTGCCCTGTTACTACCCGTTTGGGTTAGACACTTATAATTTCACTAGTGAAAATCTATAAAAATATCTAATGTTTAACGGCAAGGTGAATTGGCTGTAAACTAGCTTCGGTGGCCGTATGGTCTAAGGCGTAACTCTCGCAACAGACTAGACTGCCGATGATGGGGAGAACGGGGTTTGAATCTCAGTCGGGTGTACTGAGGTTTTCCCCCTCCAAGTGTTTTTCCAGTCTCCCTCCCTGAAAATGTGACTACACTTAATCTAAATTCAACCTTCCTTATCCATAACACATTGGCGTAGTTAGTATGTATGCGTATAATCCAAACGGATGGTATTGCAATTCTAAAAAAAAATCTTATGGTAAAATCAATTTTACATTGCTTATTGATTGGCTGTTTTCCTTAATTGCCTATTTGGGTGCCTAGATCCCAAATTTTTATGCCTATTTTAAACATTTTTGGTGCCTAAGAGCCCACTGCCTCGTAATACAACTTCAGAGAAATTTATTTGCAACATTTTTCCGTGTATCTTAAGTTCATTTGACTGTTATCAAGTAGTTGTTTCTTATTGGTAAAACCCTTTTTGGCCAAAGCGATTCATAACTTCATACCTGCATAACATGTATTGCCAGTTATAAAAATTGGAACACACTGTAAAGATGACATATGTAAAACTCACGTATGTACGTATGCATACATTAAAAGATAAGAATTGCCATTAGTCCTAATTTATTATGTAGCTATGTATTCCCACTGTAACTCGTTTGGGCCTAGGTCACAGACAAGTAAGAAACAGACTCTCAACCTTACGGGGGTTTCGCTGCGCTCCTTTTGTCAGCTTGAGTCCTTCAACACTGGGCTTCGCTAGTGTCACTGCTGGGTGATGATAGGACTTACCGCAGCGATCCTAGTGGTGAAGGACTCAAGCTGCTAAAAGGAGCGCAATCATTCTAACCTGTAGGTTGAGTGTCTGGGTATATTATTTGTCTGTGGCCTAGGTATAGTTTGAAGCTCTAAAAGTAAATATATATTACCTGTTTCAGGCTATATAGTATATATTTACTTTATGGAAGAAAACCACTGATTTTTTTTATAAAGTTTAACTATCCAGTATTTTTACTACATTGATCAAATTTAAATTATTCGTCTAACCTTCAAACATCCCTTTTGATTCATGTAAATCTGATTTGTGTGTGTGTGTATGTGTGTATGTGTGTATGTATATGTTCATATGTAGATGATACGAGGGCATGTTGCAACACTTTTCACTTTTTATTTTGCACAAGTATAAAACATAGCATATCCTGATTATTTATAAATTATATATGAATCTGATTATATGTCTTTATTTAGTATAGGAAAATTGCTTTAAATCAAATACGGAATATGTTGCAATGCTGCAACACCATTGGGGGGATGTTGCAACAATTATTATAAATTGTCAATTTATCTTAGCACCGCGTCTTACTACCCGTTCGAACTCCTTATGTACTAGTTACGTGAATAGTTTTAAGGATTAGGGAGGTTATATTTAGAGGTAATCTACCCTCATTTGCGTGGTAGAAGGAGCGTGGGAAACCATTTAGTAAAAGTCACCTTCTATAGACCCGACCGAGGTTTGAACCTCGATTTCCCCGTCTTCAACAGGACAATCTAAGACAAGAGTGACTCCTTTTAGACTATCCGGCCCCTATGTCGGGTGTTTAATACTAATGTCTCGAAATAAATGAGACAAATTATGCATGAAATAAGTATGTGCTTATCTCCTTGACCAAGAGGTTATTATGTTTGAAGTCTTGGAGTATAATTTATTAGCACATTTGCATTCTTTCACCTTTGCTCGAAAAGTAACGACACGTAACAGGTTTGGCGAGATGAAGGGTAGGTCATCTTCCTTCATGTGTGGAGTTTTTGATGTGTGTACGGCGATGAGAGAGATTATGTCCGTCCAACTCCCCCCCCCTCCCCCCCACGGATAAACCAGTTAAGAATGGCCCCTCAATCATAAATCCACACTGGTTTGTTTAGTTGGTAAACATGGAACGTGTTTCGAGAATGTCTTTGGCAGCCTTTGTTTCTAAAGTCTTCAGACCGTTGACAAACTGTTGATGAAAATAGCAAACTATGTTTTTCATTAAATATTTCTTATATTTTCTTGTTGTTAAATTTCAGATTTTGGGGGAAGGCGGGGGGGATGGGAAGAATCGCAAAACTTTTTTGGCCAAAATAAATAAACTATCACATCGATAGATGCGTTTAGTTTAATTATCTACACATAGTAATTTACAAATGTCTCGAATATGTGTCATGAATGTATTGGAACTTGAACGGAGAGTATTTATCTTTATTTTTGAAACTTTAGTTCAAATTCCGCAATGTCCGTGACAAGTATTCAAGAACGGTTGAGATTAATATGCAAAGAAAGCTAAACTAATTTTATATCCAAACGCTCAATGTTGTCAGCCCGCGATAGAACAATACCGACCAAGTGGCCGCCGTCTGTTGGCGAGGATAATGACAATGTTGTCAGCCCGCGATAGAACAATACCGACCAAGCGGCCGCCGTCTGTTGGCGAGGATAATGCCAACTTCTTCGGATGGAGGGTGTCGTATGGTAAGCACAAAAAACCCTACGGTAGTTAATCTCACTTTTCTAGACCGGGGCCGCAACTTTTTTCATTTCATATATATCCTCATTTGTCCTCACGAGGCTGATTAGACCCCGTTTCAGACCAACTGCTTCACAGAAAAACTGGAAGCACCGGGGATCGAACCCGGAATCTCTGGATTTGTAGCCAGTTGACCACTAGACCACAGAGGCAGTCATTAAACTTATCTATTGAAATAGTATTTTATCTAATCTGACCAAACAAGTTTTTTATCTTAAATACGGACTTAAAAATTCGCGTTCCCTCGCAGCCCACCTCAAGCTTTGTTTATTATAGCTTCCCTATAGTTTGCTATAAGTAACTTTGCCAACTCTTAAATGAGTTTAATATTCACTTCCCAGTATTACTACCCATCCTAGCCATCCACATTTAACCACTTCACTGGAGTATGAAATATGGAATGTTGAATTTAGATTGCATGCACTTTCTTAGGGAGAGTGGGAAACCATTTAAAAATAAATGACCACAATACACTCGGTCGGTATTCAAACCTGACCTCATTGTTAGAAAGCCAGACTAAGTGAGCTTGGTATTTAGACCACGTTCCTAATGACGTGGGCGTCTAGGTCAATTGTAACAGAGCGTACGGATGTTCCCCCTCGTGTGTGTTTATTAAATTATGCTATCGAGATAAACTATGTAACTATTTTAAAACTTGAATGTTAGAATATTTCAACTGGGAGGTCACGCTCATCATTCAAACTTTTTTTTTAAAAGCGGTTTTGTGTGCGTGACAATAATTTAGATTTTTAATTCATTAAGTTTTCTCTTTAATTATTTTGTGCTCTCAACCATCTTTGACCCCTGTGGATGGGATTGCTTGTCCTAAAAAGGCGACTCACAGAGACTGGAAAAGGGCAATAGCTTTTTCAGTACGGTCTCTAGTCGTAGTAGGTTGGTTTAGCGGTACAGGTATGTACCTGATAGCAGAGTGGCAGTCATTTTAACAGCCACAGCACTGCGATGTACAAGGCAAGGGGGGAACCACCACATTACAATCCCAAGAACCTGCAGCTATCCCCTAACAAAGGTTGAAAGCTGCAACAGACTAATTGCAAGATTCATGACCTAATGATGATGATGGCCTGTGTTTATATTTATAATATTTTACGAGTCATATATACCCTGGGTAAAAATAAGTATAAGTCAACTTCTCGTTTATCCAAGTCATAGGATTTGTAGTAAATCCCAGATAAAACTCAGAATTATTTTTGTGCAAATATATAACTCATTACCTTATTTTGAAGACCCCAACAGCTTTTTTTTCTTATGACCTTGAGGATCCGTCTTAAGAGCATTCATACATTCATCCATTAACATAAATTATTATCTAGATTGCAGCTTCGCTAGTGAAAATTTGTGGATTTTATTATATAGTAAATACTCTAAGTAAATGATTTTACTTGAAAAAAAAAATGGAAAGCTAAAATCGATTTGGAAGAACTCGTGGAAATGTTGTCGGAAGAAATACTCGTTTTGTGAAATTGAGGCTTTCCCCTGGAATATTTTTAAAATTTTAAAATTTTTGGGAACAGTTTAAATATAATAAGCTTTCATACAGAGCTTTTAAAGTTTAAATATATGGATTATACGTACAGTTAGTAACTTGATCAATTCATAGCTATCAACAAATTTGGCTGCATGGATAGCGAGATTAGCTATTACTCGATTTTTAACTTTCATTAAAAATAAATTTACTTTGAGGATGATCATGTCAAAGCTTAAACATTTTTAAACAGTGCAGCCGCAATATGTATTTAATTTATGTTAGTCGGTGAATATATGGACGATATTAATACAGGGCTTACGATGTCATAAAAAATAGTGGCTGAGATTTCTTATAAAAAGGTCTTGATCTTCAGATTTCCCAAAAAATCATAAAACGTCTGAACCTGAATTGCAAATCCTGCTCAATCATGTCCGGGTGGACATTAAGGTGGGGTGGAAGGGGACGCGAGAAAGGAGCCAGTGTTTCTGAATTTTTTATGGCAATAAATTTTTTTTTTGCTAAAATAAATAGAATATTTCGCCAGTAGAAATATAGAGTTTAATTTTATTCACATGATGCTATCAACAGTCGTTGAATATATGTCATGAGCATTGCGGCATTAGACGAGAAACTTTTTAAATGTAGACAAAATTTTGTCACTAAATTCCAGGACACCCTTGACAGATATTCAACAACTGTTGATATCAACATGTGAAGAAAATTAGATTATATGTTTGTACTGGAGCAATATTTGATTTATTTTGACAAAAAAAAATGTTTTGCCATAAAAACTGCAAAAACACTTGCTTTTTATCATATCCCCTTCCATCCCACCTTAAGCAGATACTTCACAATGGAGGCTCTCATAATTTTCTCCCCAAGCAAAATATGTCGATGCTTCGTCTTAAAATCCCTCCTCCTAATTCTCCAAACTGAGGTTAGACAGTTAAAACTTTTTATAATCAACACTGGCATCAAAGTGGATGGTCTTATATATACCTTTTTCTCAACCCAAATGGTTTATCTCCCTTTTTGCAATGCCTAATCTTCCTCCGTTGTACGCAACTTGATGTTCAAACCATTTCTGCCATCAGATTGTGTCAACTGTGTTGCATACATCAGAGGGGCTGTGCGGGCTGCATCTCAAACTGTACCCTATTGAATTTCCAACTTTCCTAACTCTTGGAACCTTAAGAGTTCTCTCCCCCATACTACAACGGTTCTAAAACAAATATTTCACATTGTAAGGTGGTTTAATTATGCTCTCCTAATACTTCCACTTTTTATCTTCTCACGATTTCATCCCATGTTGTGTCCCTGTACTGTAACAACTCGATTTAATTTTTTCGCCTAATTTAGGCAGACTTTTTTTTCACAAGGGTATTTTTTCCATCCACACGCTTTCAGAAAAAAAAAAGCATATTTATTTAACGAATAGACCAAATAACCAAAGTGATGGGTGATTCTAAAAAACCATAACATGAACAACTACTTTAATAAACAAATTTATCTTTATAGCTTAAATTTTTTTAATCATTTAAGAAGGCATCCTGTGGAATACACTGCCTTAGCTGGAAAACTCGCCAAGAACCAAACGTGGCTAATACACCATTGACCTACCCTTTAAGTAACGGTTACATAACGTTGTTAAAAACTTTATGCTACCATACACCCCTGATCTGCCTCAGGTAGTCATATGATCAGTTTCACTCATAATTTGGCTCCAATACACGCCCATTTTAGACAACTCACCACGCCATCATTGTGTTATCCTACCTATCTCAAGGTGATTCTACTCAGGTTACTCTTCTCGTCAAGTCCCAAGATGTCTAGTTTGATCATACTAGCTATGTGAATCTTTTCAACGACTCAAGTGAAGGGTTGATCATGCTCCTACCTGTCTCAAGGTTATTATACTCAGGTTACACTTCTCGTCAAGTTCCAAGATGTCTAGTTTGATCATACTAGCTATGTGAATCTTTTCAACGACTCAACTGAAGGGTTGGTCATGCTCCTACCTGTCTCAAGGTGTCCCCACGCAGACAACACTTCTCGTCAGGTTCCAAGATGCGCAGCTTGACGAAACATATCATTGCGGCTTTCTCCACGCATGAGTGCGCCTCTTTGGAGCAGTAGGCCATAAGCTTTGACAGAAGCATCCCTTCCTCGACGGAGGGGTGCAGCTGCTTTAGCTTCTTGATGGCCTGAGCTCTGGCGGCCAGCATGCAGACTAGCACGCACTCGCTAGCCGATGTCTGTATGGAGAAAGGAACAAGTACTTAAATGGATGGGAATTGGTATTTAAATCACGGTTATAGTTTATTGCAACTTATACTCTCCATTATCAATCAGTGAAAACTACAACTAATATCAAAGCGCCCAGTGAGAAGGTGAACTAATATCAAATACTACTATTGACACCACTTTAAGATAAGAACATTTTATTTTTTCAGAAACAAGAGACAGTCTATTCGTACAGTGAGAATTTACTCTGGAACAAATCTTGCCAACTGTAAAATTAAACGCATAAGGTAAATCGTTTCCACAAACAAGACTGGATACAAAATGTGTTGGGATCTCTATACTTAACGTGTACGTCATTTTGACACACCCATTGTAGACGCCCGAGATAAAGGGATTTGTTACCAGTCTGGAGTGTGGCTACATTTTATAAACACTGGCGTGACTCAGCTACCGAGAGTCATAAATACGTTTACTACATTACCGGACGTATCTTTGTGTTCAGGCTAAGCGGTGGCTTTAAATACATTTTCCCTCATTCTAATACGTCCGCTCTGTTTTAATTTTAATTTCTAGTTGTAATAAAAATCTTTGACACTCCATTACGGCTCTTAATTATATTTTTATGTGCGTGCAATCGTCCATTTAAAGATCTACAAAAGAAAATAATAAAGGTTTTTTGGAAATACAAAATTGTATTCTCATGTATAAACATTTTGGAAGAAAAGGTTGCTTTAAAGTCTGGTAAATTTTTTCAAAAGGGTTGTACCTTGCTGCTAATATCATCCAACCTTTCAATCATATAGTTCACTCATTGATTAGTTCATGAAATTGCACAACCATTCATCTTTTCACTGCGGATATTATTTTATCCCATTTTTTACTATTGTGTATTTTTTAAATTCCCTTAATTTTTAATGTAATCCTAGCTCATACATACGCATACGGAGTGTCTGAAAATTATCCTTACAATGGAAGCATTGAGAGTATCGACTGGATGATTTGCGAATCACTAATATATGCTTATATTGAATGTTTTAATTTAGTTGCTTTAGTAAAACACAACTTTGTCTTTTCCCTCTCCGCATTTTCTTTATTGTTATATGTATTAGTTAGTAAATATTTAATTTAAAAATCAAAGCTGTAAAGATAATTTCCAGACAACCTGTATGTTTAAATCTAAAACTTAATTGACCAACTCTACACCAGTGGTCAGTTTTCAATCTTTGTTGAAACGGTTTGACATTTAACATAAAATAAAGGAAAATCAACTACGCACAAATGTTTGAAATAGTGTAACCTGAAAATAAATTACTATGAAATTCAATCAAACTACATAAATTGTAAAAAAAAGTTTTCTAATAATATATATTTGATCTCTTTGATATATTATTATTTTAAAGATTGAACTAATATATTTTAACATAATTTAATGAACAGTAATATATCTTACTGGCTTGCGTTGCCAAGTTTTAAAATAGGTTTTGTAACAGTTTTTGATACAGTAATTGTGAAAATTAAGTTAATATTTCTGAAATGCGTCCATAAGCTTTCTGCTTAGTGAACCATGCAACTTATTCCGCTAGTGCTGCCGAAGTACCTGTATCACTCCTCCGCCCTTGCTGCCTTTTGGAAATGCCAGGAACTCTTCAGGAAGTCCTATGGCTTTACCTAGAACAGAAACGACACTGTGTAGCATTTAAAAATGTCTGTACACCGCAGAAGGGATAGATTTAAGAATTGTCTGTACTGGCTCATTGCTAAAAAAAATATCCTGAGCCTCTTTTTAGCCGCATCCTTTGCTGTAGTAATTTCCAAAGAAGGATGTAATTCCTACATCGAGGTATGTTAGTGTGTGTGACCGGCAACCTTATGGTTGGACATCTTGTCTTGACATCTCTCCGTGAGTTGTTCTCGGGTGTGGGTGTGTGTCTAAACCGTGTTTATATTTTAACGTTATTTTACCGGAAGTTTGCATCTTATTTATTTGTGAATTAGAGCTAACTATAATTTTTTTCTGGCAGCGAAAAATAAACCAATGAAAAATAAAGGAATTAAACTGATTATCTATTCTAATATAAAAAAATCAAATTTACTATCAGCGAATAATTACTGTGGTCGTGGTAAAATTGCTAACATGACAAAATATCTCATTACAACAGTCAGCTGCACTATAAATCAATCAATTTCTTAGCTCTTTTGACCATTTTAGTTTTTAATATCATATTTAGAATCCCTATTTTAAAATGGGCCAGAAATCAAATACAATAGAATTTTGATATTTAACAGTAGAGATAAATATGCCCGGTGCAAATGTTTACATACAGTCATGATCTAAGTAAAACTTAGACCTGGAAAGGGAATGAATGAAACAGGAAACTTGATTCCTGAAAGACAACTTGAATGTGAAGATGACAATATAAAGGATATTCAAGAATGCATTAGGAGGTGTGACTGTGACAAAACAATGATCATAACTATAAACAAAACAACATAAAACACTTGATAGTTTTTTAATTATATTAATACTACTCTTAGTTTACTCTGAAAGGAAGAAGTCTTTCCTTGATATATAAAACTATTGTCCTATCTTATAAGATACGCCATGTTAGAAACGTGCAAAGTAAGCTTCCTAACTTTAAGGGTAGGAGTGGACATATGTACTTACGAATTCTTACCAAGAGATTTAAAAATATATATATATTAAATAATTTATACACTTATAACATGCAAGCAATAATTTTCTTTTCTTTCCACCTATTCCATGTAGTTCGAGTTTTCGATATCTCAATATGGACTTGGTCCCTTTTGGGTAAAATCATCTAGACAATTCTATATTACATTTTGTTATACGCTTAAAATCGAGTAGTTTTAGCGGAAATCTTATTTTTATGGATATCTCGCCACAGATTTTTTTTGTAATTTTTTTTGTTGAGAAAACATGGCGGCGCAAGATTTTCCTCATGAGTCATGAGGTATATTTTGTGTTGTTAGTTTGTTTGAGCTTACCCAGCCAATCCAGTACGATCGTTTCGAGTTCAGTGCAGGCTGGGCTTGCTGCCTGAAAATAAAATTACCCTTGTTTGAAAACATCGAGGTAGCTCACGAACATGTGAATAAATCTTCGTGATACCATAAATGGGATTTATACAGGATGATCCAAAAGTCACGCAACCGAAAGAAAAAAACTTATATTTTGTGCCATCAATTCGGCATATTGTTAATTTATTCAGCATGCGTGATTCTGGAAAACTACGCACAAACGATTGTTGGTATTCCATGTACGAGTGAAAAATTCATCTTAGACTTTCAAATGAAATGCTGTACTTCAACTGGCTAGACCTAGCGTACGTCTCAAGATCACACGGCCTGCACAACACCCGGTCAACATTACAATGTTGCCATACATATAAACAACATGTTCATTTTCCATGTTCTTCTGCGAGAAATATCCTTAAAAAAACAGGGTTGCGCGACTTTTGGATCATCCTTTACATTATCGAGTTTCCTATATTCTCCATACGTTAAATGTTTATGTTATTTTTTTTTAATACTTCATCTTTATCCTGATTTCTTAAATTAGCTAGATGAGCCAGTTTTTCTGTGATAGTCAGAGAAAAGGACTAGGGATCCAAAACTAACTCTCTCCAAGACAAAGCCCACCAAAAGATCTAGCCCACAGCATCATTTGGGCGCTGTCATAGATATCAATGCAATTTGCTTGTGAAAACATGTTACGGAAAAAACGCTTTGTTCAAGTGTTTCCTACTCGGTACAGCAAACTTCCCGGCACACACTCCTTAGAAGAATGACAATGCACTCTTCGGAAAGATTACGGTTTTTTTTTCATAGAAAGGGCCTTTTATAAAATAAAACCTTTTTTTATCGTGGTAAGCATTGACAATTTTTTATATAGTCAATGTTGTTTTATAGATATTGATAACTTCTATCAAAAGTGACAGTTGTAGATCACATGACTTGACGCATGTAAACGTGAAAGTAGATCTAGTAACTTTTCTAGCTTTCATTTAAGGTACTTCCTATGAACATTGGATTGTAGTAACTTTTATAGCTGTAATATAAGATTATTCCTGAGAACATTGGACTGTAGTAACTTTTATAGCTGTAATATAAGATTATTCCTGTGAAAATTGGAATGTAGTAACTTTTATAGCTGTGAGATAAGGTATCTTTATATGCAAATTGGACAATAATGACTCGTTAGGTCATTTTGTGCGACAGGTCGGAAGACCTTGGGTGTGTGAGTCCACTGGAGACCGGTTCCAGCAGCCACTGCTAAGATGCGTGCGGAGTAGAAGTCTCTGACCTTCATGCGCGACTCCTTTGTCAATGAACAGTCGACTGCAAACACCGTCGCTCGCGGTATTTACTATTCTCTACTGTGGAGGGTAGGAGCGTTTGTACAGACTTGGTTCACTGGAGAGGGGGGTTTCCCTGGCTATGACTAGACAGTTTTATTCCTCCAGACCGATTCTTGTACCTTTCACTTAACATTTATGTACTTCCTCAAACGGTTAGCCGAAAGGTTTACCCCAACAAAAGCCATAGATCCACTTCCGTGATCGAATGTTCCGAGGGCGTTACTCTTGCAATAGTCTGGACTGCCGATGATAGGGAGACCGGGTGTCTTGTTTATGTCGGGTGTACTGAGGGGTTTTCCCCCGTATGGTTTTCCACTCTCTCTCTCTCTCCGTGAAAATGCGGGTACATTTCCTCTAAATTCAACCTTCCTCATCCCTAGCGTAACTGGTATTTATGATTGTGTTAAAGTGAGAGTTTAAAGAACGTGACTTAAGGGCAGTATTTCTCTTTTTGCAGTTTTTATATCGAAACTTTTTTTGGTCAAAATAAAAAAAATAATTCTCCAGTAGAAACTTGAATTTTCTTCACATGGTGCTATCAACAGTTGTTGAATATCTGTCAAGGGTGTCCTGGAATTTAATGACAACTTTTTATCTTCATTTAAAAGTTTATCATCTACTGCCGCTATGCTCACGACAGATATTCAACAAACATTGATATCACATTATGAAGAAAATTTAAGTTTGTTCCTTCTCTAGTCATATTTGATCTATTTTGACCTTGGCCTTCCAGAAGGGGCTTCCTACCAAGAACATGGTGTACCTTTTAAGAGAAAGTTGAGTATACCTCCTGTGACTGTTCAAGAAAGATACGTACCCAGGAAAAGCCGATGCATCCAATGGCGTCTGCCAACATGTCCCCCAAGATGGAAGGGAAAGAGTTGCCAGACGGGAAATAGGCGTGGAATCTGCGGTGCTGCCAGTGAGTCACCTGGAGATCACAGGATAAAAAGGCACATTCTTAAGGAAAACATGGCTGACCTCTACTCTGCCTTATTTTCAAGAGATTCCAGAAAAAACACGGTCATTGAATTCTATTTTGAAGTCACGGTTGTATCTGTAACCTGGGCCGCCTCAAGCATTACTTTATGCCCGGGCGAACGTTCATTTTGGCACCCCATTATTCATCACATAATATCCTTCCATTCATAGTCGAATGACCTTGAAAGGATATCATTACAGTACATACATTCATGGATATACCTTATTTTTCTTGATTATTACTAAATTTGTATGCAATTTAGCCATTATATATTATTTATTTATTCTCTTCTATAGGCCTAATTAATTTCGAAAACAAGGTGGTACACAAACTTCTGTAAAAATTTAAGAAAATTAATTATAAAATGGAATTATAACTCTTAATCTATCAAATTTTGATTTCTTAGAAATTTTATTTTCAACCATTATAATAGGAAATTGATAACAAGTTTATTCTGGCTGACCAGCATCAAACATTTGATTATCATACTCATTAAGTTAACAGAAACTTTAATGCTTGACGAAGCTTGAGAAGCAGGTTTACCAACTGTATACGATATTATAGTCCTAACAGTAACATAAGTATTACTGAAACATGAAAGGAAATTAACACAATATATTATAATATAAATTGAACACTTTACGCATTTTATTTTTATAAAAACTAATTATAGTATTTTAAGACGACATCAGCAGAACCCTGGGTTAATACCTGCTTCAACGACCCCTTTAGCCAACCCAGGTAGTAACATTATCTGAATAATTATTCAAACATAATATTTTGAGCTTTGTCCTTAGCAAAAGGTTATCTTTAATTTTCTTTTTAATTTGTTTGTAGTGTAAGTTTTTTAATATTTGGGGGGGGGGGGGG